>JAJONQ010020752.1:0-60954 GCA_036250385.1 Solanum microdontum
CTCAAATCCAAGAACTTCATTATAAATCTGTCCTAGTGCTTCCTCGTGGGGTGCTCCTATCTTGTTTGTTAAGAAAAAAGATGGTAGTATGAGGATGTGCATAGATTACCGGCAATTGAATAGGGTCACCATTCGGAACAACAACCCATTGCCTCGGATAGATTATCACTTCGACCAGTTGCAGGGTGCGTTAGTTTACTCTAACATTGATCTAAGGTCTTACCATCAGTTAAAAATTAGGCCTGAGGATGTACTCAAGACGTCATTTAGGACCCGCTATGGGCACTATAAGTTTTTAGTAATGTCATTTGGGTTGACAAATACACCTGCAACTTTCATGAGTTTGATGAATAGTGTTTTCAAACCATTCCTGGATTCTTTTGTGATTGTCTTTATTGATGACATTTTGGTCTATTCAAAGAGTATGGAAGAACATGCCGACCATCTTCGTATTGTTTTGGGTGTTCTTGGGAGACAAAAGTTATATGCCAAATTTTCCAAGTGTGAGTTCTGGTTGGATTCAGTTGCCTTTTTGGGGCATGTAGTTTCATGGGAAAGGGTAATGGTAGTTCCCCAAAATATTGAAGCGGTTAAGAATTGTGTTCGGCCTAGCTCTGTGACTGAAGTTAGAAATTTTATGGGGCTCGCTAGCTACTATCGTCGATTTGTGAAGAACTTTGCTTCTATTGCCACGCATCTGACAAGGTTGAACAAAAAGGAGATGCCTTTCTAATGGACCGAAAAATGTGATGAGAGCTTTCAAAGGCTTAAGACTATTTTGACCACAACACCTATTCTAGCACTACCGGTGGAAGGTATAGATTTTATTATTTATTGTGATGCTTTTGTCATGACCCAAGGGTATACCCTAGATGTAACAATGCGTACTCAACCCCGAAGGGGTCTCATACAAGCCCCTTAGCATATTATAACATAAGATAATAGAAAAGTACGGAAATTTTAAAAAAAAATCCATACAATTGAAGTCTTTTATAAAAGCAAAGCGGAAGTCTATTACGGGTGTCACAAACCATGTAGAACATGAATATCTTTGGGACACAGCGCATAAAAAAATTCTCAACATAAAAGAAACACATAAAATGGAAAGGTGATCAAATACTCGATGCTATGGGGACTCACCACGTCTTCCATCCTTGCAATACTATGAACCTAGCCTCGAGGATGGAACTCAATATCGCCAGACCCTACATTTGATAAGAATGTAGGCAGGAGTATGCGTTAGTACAAAATGTACTAAATATGATAGCTAGCATAATAACATGAGAGCATAACAACATATTAGAAAGCATAATCTCCAACATAGACATAATATAACCATTAGTCAACATAAGGCATGATTTATAAACATATTAGACACATCAAGTTCATATGCATTGTAAATCCTTAGATCTTCATAACATAAGAGAACTACTTCCTAAGTAACCTCAAAATATAGTTGTGCAATGTATGGATGAGACCACATAATTCCACCCATACTATGTACCACTTTTAGGCCATCATAATCATACTTACCATCTTTAAATCTCATCCTTAGATTTATTCTCATAGTCAAGGGAACCTTCACCTTTAGTCCAACATATCAAGGAAGGCAATTATAGCAACAATCCAAGATAAGCATACAACATATGAGAGAGATACATTATAAGTAGCTTCAAGTCATACTTGTGCAAAGCATGGATAAGACCACATTATCCCACCCATACTAAGTATCACTTTAGGCCATCATACATAAATGATTAAAATTTATCATTTTTAGGCTACCAAGGAATAGCACCATATTAGGCAAGACCAAGATACCATGGAAATAATTCTATCATGCAAGTCCAAGCTATTCAAGGAAGGGTAATATTGCTAAAAGCAAGCTAATAATCTTTCTAACATAACTACAGTATGCTAAACCAAGCTACCGTGGAAAGCATACTCTCATGCAAGTCCAAGCTATTCAAGGAAGGGTACTATTGCTCCATCCTAGCTACCAATGAAATGGTTTGGCCTAACCAAGTCATGCTACCATGCAAACATTTTATGATGCTAGTGCAAGCTACCCTTAGGAAGAGTATGATTACTCAATCCAAGGCTACCATGAGATCTCCTACTCATGCTACCATGAAATTGTTTTGTCTTACCAAGTCAAGCTATTCATGAAGGGGTTTCATAAGACAACCTCAAACTAACATAACTACACATGCTTTGATTAATTTTAGGTGAGCAAGCCTTTCAGCCTAGAATCATTTTATGTGAGAAAACCTTTCACATCATATCATATTCATATATAGGTGTGTGTGAGAGAATATGCTTTCAACAACACAACAACATATCATGATCATAGACACTTCACTCTCAAAGTGTTTCTTAAGCATATACATAGGTCCTATAAGAACATGCACAATCTCATACTTTACCTGCTTGAGGTTTCTAAACTTTTCTATAAATATCATATCTAGAGCTCTAACATTAGACATGGTTATAATCATAACTCAAGTGATTCTATCAATTCATACATTCAATTATACATAAGGTAGATTAGGTGTGTAAAGTCTTTCCCCAACAATTCTATCTAGTAGTCTACCATTATCATATAAAATTCACTCTTAAAGCATTAACATACTTAATTCATCATGTTGGATTTACTTTCAAAACCCTTCATGACTACAAGCCTTACTCTGAAAGCTTTACTTCTTACAATCTTCATGCACACCTAGTTCACAAGGCATTCTAGTCACATGCTTCATTCTTAAGCATTTCTAGTCATATATCATCATAAGGGCTAGTTCACAAGAATTACTAATCATGATCCATCATAATTTCTTTAGTCTAATTCAATTCATGTCTACATTCTTATACTCTCAAGCAATTACTACACATATCATCAACCCTAGAAGAGTATCTCTAAATCCTCAATTTCCCTTCTTACGGAATAAACCCCACATTACATCAATTTCATCAATTAGACTAGGGTTAGAAATGAAAAACATGTAATTTCATCATAATAACATGATTCATGACTAATTAAATCATGAACAATCAGTATCCACTCAATTGGATTCATAATCAACATAACCCACAATATTGGACGGAACCCTAACTTGAATTGAGGATTTCATCTTCACAATTGTCGAATAACTAGGGGACTCCATGGATTGAAGAATCCATGGATAAATAAGATATCATACCTCTGACACAAAGCCCTCCCAAAGCTTGGAAGATTAGTAGAATTTGACCTAGCTTGACCCTTCTTCTTCTTTTTCTTTTTGTTCTTCTTATTCTTCTTTCTAGAGAAAGAATATTTGAGACGAAATTAGGTTGTTTTTGGTAAGTTTAGAAATAATGATTTGGAATCACTAAATTAAGGGTATAAAGTCTTTCTATAGGTGGTCTAAAATAGGGTAAAACAAAGACAGTTAATAACTAATTACATTCAGAAAGTTCCATTAAGCGCCCACTTAACCGCCTAAAATGAAAACACTGCCTTACCCACGAGACCGGCCATGGGGCGTGTTGGTCAAACGTGGTTTAAGGTCTGCAAGTTGGAAAGGCAGGCATTGCACTATGCCCCCATCAACGAGGCATGGACCCATCCACGAGGCGTGGGTCAAGCCCTTGACACTACCTTAGGTAAATTTGGGCAGTCTCTTTAGGGTGCTCATCCATGTTGAACCCTCTAAAACATGATAAACTTCCTTCTCAAGGATACAGGGTATTACAATATCTCCCCCTTGGGAACATTCATCCTCGAATGACGTTATAGGCATTTCTTAAGGTCACAACTCTATCTAGCAACCCATAATTCATGCAACTCATCTAAATGGACATAACCAAAGAGGAAAACTTCAACTCCAAGCCAAACATACTCAATGAAACACAAGGAAGTAGGAACTACATCTAACAACCCAAAATGCATGAAATTCAACATCTAGCCATGATTAAGGAAGAAATACCATCTCCAAGCTAAAAGCATGCTCAACACACCCACATGGAGCCTATGTGCAATATATACTCATAACATTCGTCCAAGGAGGAATCTCTCAACTCTAAGCTAGGACATGTTCATCTATTCATCTAATGAAGTTCTATTGGAAACTCTACTCAATGCACTACAACATGAGGAAAACAGTTCGCATAAGTCATTTCTATCAAGACTTAAGGTTTTTCATGAACATGCACCACATAAGGGAATCATGGAAACATCTAAAACACACATGACTCCAAAACATAATACAACTAAGAGGAACTTATCATCTCAAGATAAAAAGGAATAGAAGGAGAAATGATGTACACATTGGGACTTCTCATTGGCCCTCGACCTCCCAAGTAGCACTCTCAACCAAAACCTCACTAAAGACCACTTTTTACCACTTTATGGAAACAACTTCCTCGTTCTTCTATTTCTTAACTTGCCAGACTAGGATCCCAACCGGTACTTCTAAATTAGAGAGGGTCTCATTAAGCAACTCTAGCTCACAAAAAACCTTACCAACACCTATCAAGATCTCATATGAGCCTACCAAACCGGGACTAAATTTCCCAAACTCTCTACACCTCTCAAGGTGAGAATTTCAAGCCAAACTAAATCATGAACATCAAGAACACTCAACGACCTTGCTATCTAAGCACATTATCTCCCCATAGTAAGCCTATACAGACTTTCTAATCACAATTTTTTTCAACTATAAGGTCGGATCAATTTAACACTAAGCTTTCACATCCATCACACAAGATGATTCTAAACCATGGTGAATTACACTACTACTACCCTTTAAAGGAGTCTACTCATTCAACACATCTAAGTATTTACTAAATCACCGTATTCACCAAATCTATCAACATACCCCAAAATTCATCATGACTAAGTTGGGTTCTACCATCAAATATACATAACCATAATGCAACCCATGTATACAATAGGATGTCATCTAAATCTATCATATCAAGTCCTATCTAGTCACATAGCCATAATTGGCATCACAACCAATGTTTTCTCCCTCGTTCCTTGTAGCATAATCCCTTTGAGTAGTCATATCCTGAAGACCATCGGATAAGGAGTAGGAAAGAGACCTAATAGAGTTAGACTCTATGGCACGACTTAGAGAATGAAGAAGTGAAGTTTCCTAAGCATCGTGTAGCCTCTCACTCATAAATGTGGTGCGCTGCACACTTCTTAACAAGAATATACTAGACATTGTTTGAGAGATCCTAGAACCATTCTAAACCTTGTGCTCTAATAACCAAGTTTTTCACGACCCAGGGATACACCCTAGATGTAACAAGGCGTACTCAACCCCGAAGCGGTCCCATACAATCCCCTTAGCATATCATAACATAAGATAATAAAACAATGCGAAAATTTTAAAACATTTTCCATACGATCAAAATCTTTTATAAATGCCAAGCGAAAGTCTATTACACTTGTCTCAAACCATCTTGAACATGAATATCTTTGGGACACAACCCATACAAAAGTTCTCAACATAAAAGAAAGACACAAAAAGGAGAGGTGAGGTAACGACCTAGAAAACTAGTAGGTGAAACTAGAGCCTTACGTGAGAGTTTTTGAGTGTGATGTGGGATTTGATGTTGCAAAATGGTTTCCTGAGCTTAGGTTGAGGGGTTAAGCGTTAAACTTCAAGATACGACCCCCAAGGGCCAACCAAGGGTCCTTGATAGGGACCCTAAAGCCTTAAGCCTAACCCCCAAGACCCCCCAAATCTACCCAAGTTGCCAAAATAGGGCCACCTACGAATGGCACCAATGGCCAGTAGGTAGAACCATGTCCCGTAGGTGGGGGTTGTGTTCAGACCCTTAAAAAGGAGTTGCAGACCACCCATCCATGGACCTGCAGGACGGGGTGTGAGTCATGCCTGAGTTGCTGTCCAATTCAGCCAAGGCTAGGGTAGTTTGGTAAATTCCTAGGTTAGTTAGTTAAGTGTGAGGTCATTTTGTATTGTTTATTTAGACCTATATAAGGGTTTTAAATCTATTAAATTACTCTTACACCTCATAAATCACAACTACCCAAATCATAACCAACTCCTCTCCAAAGAATTCTCTCTTTAAAACCTCCATTGAAGAAGAAGAAGAAGTCAAGGTCTAGGGCTTAAGGACTCATCTTTTCCTCCCAAATTCATGAGGAATCTTCAATTAAGGTATGTTAGTTTTGATTCATGGTTAACTTTCCATCCATGAAGTCCTCAAACCTTCCATTTCAAAGTTGGAAATTCTCCAAAACTAAGGGTTTTCATTCTAGGTCATGGATTCTTTCTCAAAACATTTTCAATGGTTTAATTATCATATATTAAGATTGAATTGCTTTTTTATGGTGGTTTTAAGATAAAATATCCCATAAATCAATGATTTCCCCCCAACCCTAATTTATGACTATGTGACGTAGGTGAATTGTAGTAAGATCAATGTTATTCAATTGATCTTGTAATGGTTTAGCTATTTGAATTATGTCATTATTCATGCCTACATTGTAGAAATTCTAGGTGTGTTGGTGAATGGTGATTCATGGACTTGAAGGGCAATTTATGAAGGTTGATGTATAATCATGATGCTTATGTATATGCTTTGTGATTTCAATGAAAGTAATGTGATCATTACTATAATTCAATGATGGTGTTGTTGAAAGGTTATTCTCACATATACACACACTCTTGAATGAAGAATGAATGAAGTTTTTAAGATTAAGTTAATGAATATCTATTGATTGAAAGGCTATTCTCAATTGTACTTTAATGAATGATAATGACATGTTGTGAAAGGTATTTCTCACAATATGGGGTTTCTTAGTTGAAAGGCTATTCTCCCATTTGAATCTATGAGCTATCTTAATAAATGAATGTTGGGTTTGAGATATATGTTTATCCATGAGTTGAGGCGGGGTATCTAGTAACAATCTCTTATCCCATAATAATGAACTAAAGCAATGAATGTTAAGTACTCCATGGGGAATAATGCTAAGCACCGAGTGGATATGGATTGAGATGGATACTCATCCATGAGTTGACGCGGGGTATCTAGTAGCAATCTCTTGAGATGGATACTCATCCGTGAGTTAAGGCGGGGTATCGAGTACAAATCTCCCTATCCCATGACTATGTTCCCACATAGGTTTTTAGTTAGTCAATCCACCTAAGCTAAATTTTAACGGTCCTACCTTAGGCAAGTAGGAATCCCTTATTCGGTGTGGGTAACACCGGGATTCCATGATTTTCTCACATAGTCTATGCCGTTTAAGGCTTACCCCCACAAAGAATGATAATGAACTATGGTTTCTCAAGAATGAACTACTTAGTGTAGGTGGGGGTATGGGACTTCATACATGCATTGCATAAGTAGGCATTGAGAGTAGTCATGGTTTGTTCCTTTATGTTATAATGTTTTATGATCAAGGATATGAGTTAGGTACTATGGTTACTCAAGAAGTTCTATGAAGTGTGGGTAGTAGTATGGGATGCCATTCATGCATTGCACGAGTAGGCTTTGAGAATGGCTATGTTGTGTTCTTCAATGTCATAATGTCTAATGAAATGAATGTGCTTATAATGATGCTAATGAGAATATTAACTTATAGTTTAATGAAAAGATGAATGATTAACTTGGATTGTTATGATGAGTTTCTTTCCTTGTCATGACTTATTGAATGTGAATGTTCCTTGTCTAATGAGTATTGACTATAGATTAAAATGAAGAATTGTAAGTATGTTATGATGGCCTCAAAGTAGTACTTAGTATGTGTGGTATTATGGGATGCCATTCATATATTGCACAAATATATCTTTCTAACGTGTTATAATGACTTACATGATGAATATGCTTGTGACTTATGTCTTTATACTAATAGTTCATGATGATTTCAAAACTTGGCATATGGCATGGTTTTCAACCAAGATGTCCTTTTAAGCATGTTTTCACAGATTTTATGCATGGCTATCATACTTAGTACATTTTTGTGCTAACCCATATTTCTTCTACATTTTTCACAAAGTGTAGGTTTTGGAGATTTGAGTTCTATTCTTGGAAGATAAGCTTCTAAGGAGAAAAGAGTTGAAGATTTTGTGAGTCCTCATAGCTTCGAGGGCAAACCCACCTATTCCTTTATCTCTTTTATTTTATGATTAGAGCTTTTGTATGGGTTGCATCCCAAGAGTTTTAGTCTTATGGTTCTAGATGGTTTGAGACAAAGTATAGACTTTTGCTCATGTTTATGAAAGACTTTGATTGTAAAAGAAAAAGTTTTAAATTTCCGCACCATATTCTGTTGTCTTATGTTATGAATGCTATGAGACTCTTCCAAGTCTTGTATGTCGTGTTACGTCTGGGGTGTAGGCTCAGGTCATAACAAATATGGTATCAGAGCATAAGATTTTGGGATGGTTGTATGATATCTCAAACCACATCGAGTAGAGTCTTGTTCATAGTGTGAAGCGCACTACATTTATGAATAAGAGGCTATTGGATGATAGGAAAATGATAGGAAAACTTCACTTCTTAATTCTCCAAGTCGTGCCATAGAGTTTAACTCTATAAGGTCTCTCTCCTACTCCTTATCCGATGTTCATTAGGATATGACCACTTGAAGGGATCAAGCTACAAGGATCGAGGGAGAAAAGGTTAGTAGTGATGCCAATTATGGCAATATGACTAGATGCCAGTCGATATGATAGGTTTAGATGGAATCCTTTCATATGAATATGTTGCATTATGGTTAGGTGTGTTGTTGGTAGAACCCGACCTAGTCATGATAAATTATAAGGTGTATTAGAGAGTTGATGATCAGTGGATTTTAAGTGATGCCTAGATATGTTGAGTGAGTAAACTCCTTTAAAAGGGGGTAGAAGTGCAATTCTCCATGGCTTAGAATCACATTGTGTGATGGATTTGAAAGTTGAATGATAACTTGGGCCAACCTTAGAAGTTGAAAGAAATGGTTCTTAGAAAAGTCCGTGTAGGTGTACTTTCATGGAGGAGATAATAAGCTTAGATAAAAAGGTCATTGAGTGTTCTAGATGTTAATGATTTGGATTGGCTTGAAATTCTTACCTTAAGAGGTGTAGTAAGTTTTGGAAAGTTTAGCCCGGTTTTGTAGAATCATATGAGACCTTTAGTGGTGTTGGTAAGGTTGCTGGTGAGCTAGAGTTGCTTAATGGGAACCTCTCTAATTTAGGAGTACCGGTTGGGATCTTAGATCGGCAAGTTCATAAATAGAAGAGTAAGGAAATGTTTCCATGAAAATGTTGAGGAGTGGTATTATAGTAACAGTTTTAGTTGAGGGTGATACTTGGGAGGCCAAGGGCCAATGAGAAATCCCGATATCATCATTCTCTTCCTTATGATATGCAAGTTCTTGATGAATTCATGTTTAATGAGAAAATGAGTTTTTATGATTTATGTTCCTTATGTTGATGTGCATTTAGTATTAGTTGCCTATATGCTTCGTGAGATGAATTGTTGAACATGCTTAAATGTACTTTTGAGAGTAATTGCATAATTTGCTTAATGATGATATGATGAGCATGCTTTGAGTTGGAGAAGGTAATTCCAACAATGAAATGAGAAATGTTGAAGTTTTCATGCATAATGGGCTTGTAGATGTAGTTCCTACTTCCTTGTGTTGCATTGAGTATGTTTGAGATGGAGTTGATGTTTTCTCCTTTGAAATGTGCATTGTTATGATGTTTCAGGCGTGATGGGCTTCTAGTCTTGAGTCTCTAATTCCGTAAGGTGATTAAAGTGTCATTCGAGGATGAATATTCCCAAGGGGGAGATAATGCAACATCCCGGAAAACTAGTAGGTGAAACTAGAGCCTTACGTGAGAGTTTTTGAGTTTGATGTGGATTTGATGTTATAAAATTGTTTCCTGAGCTTAGGTTGAAAAGTTTAGGGGTTACACCTCAAGGTTCGACCCCCCCAAGGACCAACCAAGGGTCCTTGAGGGGGACCCTAAAGCCTAACCCCCAAGACCGCCCAAATCTGCCAAAGCTGCCAAAATAGGACCACCTACGGATGGCAACTACGGCCAGTAGGTGGACCCATGCCCCGTAGGTGGGGTTTGTGGGTCAGGCCATCGAAAAGGAGTTTCAGACCAGCCACCCATGGACCTGCAGGATGGGGAGTGAGTGGACCCACTATCCGTGGGTCAAGGGGCGTGAGTCATGCCTGAGTTGTTGTCCCATTTGGCCAAGGCTAGAGTAGTTTGGTAAATTCGTAGGTTAGTTAGTTTAGTGTGAGGTCGTTTTGTATTGTTTATTTAGACATATATAAGGGGTTTTAAGCTATTAAATTACCCTTACACTTCATAAATAATGACTTCCCAAATAATAACAAACTCCTCTCAAAATAATTCTCTCTCTAAAACCTCTATTGAAGAAGAAGAAGAAGTCAAGGTCTAGGGCTCAAGGACACATCTTTTCCACCAAAATTCATGAGGCATCTTCAATTAAGGTATGGTAGTTTTGATTCATGGTTAACTTTCCATCCATGAAGTCCTCAAACCTTCAATTTCAAAGTTGGAAACTCTCCAAAACTAAGGGTTTTCATTCTAGGTCATGGCTTCTTTCTCAAAACATTTACAATGGTTTAATTACCATTTATTAAGATTGAATTGCGGTTTTATGGTGGTTTTAAGAAAAAATCCCCCATGAATCCATTATTTCCCCATAACCCTAATATGACTATGTGATGTGGGTGAATTGTTGTAAGATAAATTTTATGCAATTGATCTTGTAATGGTTTAGCTACTTGAATTATGTAATTATTCATGCCTAAGTTTTAGAAATTCTAGGTGTGTTGGTGAATTGTAATTCATGTCCTTGAAGGGCAATTTATGAAGGTTGATGTATAATCATGATGCTTATGTATATGCTTTGTGATTTCAATGAAAGTAATGTGATCATGACTATAATGCAATGGTGGTGTTGCTGAAAGGTTATACTCACATACACACACACATGAATGAAGAATGAATGAAGTTTATAAGATTTTAAGTTAATGATGATGTATTGATTGAGAGGTGATGACTCCACAAATTGGACTCATTTAGGGCTATATTTTAATAGAAATTGTGTCCTCCAATGCTTATTTAATCTCAATATCTGATGAAAACCCTTAAATTTTAGGTATTAGAAGTTTGAAGGAAAGAATGGACACTACGTCGCAAAACGGAACGAAAACGCTGAAAAGAATGAAGAAATGAAAGACAGAGGATCGCCGAGTCCACTTGGCGAGTCACCGAAGGGTCTTACTTCCCCTTTTGTTCTAGTGTGCTTAGCCCTGAAGGAAAAGATCAAGTTGGCGGAAAAAGGGAGCAGTCGGCGCATCACCAAGAAGTTCCGTGAAGCAGTACCATGTCGCCCAATGACCCAGAGCACGACGATGCTGAAGGCTGGTGTAAGACGGTGATGAACTACACCAAAAGGAGAATCACTGAGTTGATCGGCGACTCCAACTAACAACGCCGAATGATCCGCTGCAAAACAAATCTGCGAAAATTATAAATACTAGTTAGAGTTGTAGTTTTAAGAGTCGAATAATTAATATAATTTTAATATAGAATAGTACTTTTTGATATTTTTGCTCTAAGTTTAAGAGGGTTTTGAAGACTTGAAGATCTAAAGGGTTTCATTTTCAAGATTTGGATTTGGGTCTCTTGGATACTTCAATTTTGGCCTGTATCAAGACTTAAATCTTTATACCCAGTTGAATCCGATCTCAATTTGGTATAAATTTCTATCTCTTCTACATGTGTGGCTAAAACCCTCAATTCTTGGGGTGTGATTTAGCAAATATGGTTTAAGATAATTGTTGGGTCTTGCTTGCTAATAGTTTAATCGTTGTTTAATTGTGATTTCGTTTAGTAGCTGTGGATAAATTTAATGTATTTATAGATGCAAATACAAGTTTATTTATGTGTTTTTACCTTGCTCGAGAGAGAGGTCATAAAACTAAAACTACTTAATTGATGGCCGGTAGGAGTGGATCGACATGAGGTTCAGCTCGAGAAAGTGAATCCTAGTCTCATTCCCACACACTCAGCTCGAAAGAGTGAGTGGGTTAAGGTGTAGGCTAGTCTTCTTGCGGCAAGTGGGTGTCCTAGAAGAACTCACTTGAAACAGGGTAAGTTGCTCGAGAGAGAGCTTATCCACCTTAAAGTTTAGCTTAGTCACAATTATTCTATGAATCTTCTATCGAAAGCATGTACCCAATAATCTAGCTTAACCCGTATTCTCATCACATCCCAAGGATCCCCTCTCATTATTTAGAAATCCTTGTTTATTTTGCTTTTTTGTTTTACTTACTAGTGACAAAACCCCATTATTAATTGACACTCTTGTGTCCTCCTTCAATTTACAATGTTTTTAACCGTTAATTTCTTTAGCTACGATTAGT
Source organism: Solanum microdontum (assembly GCA_036250385.1). Taxonomy (NCBI): domain Eukaryota; kingdom Viridiplantae; phylum Streptophyta; class Magnoliopsida; order Solanales; family Solanaceae; genus Solanum; species Solanum microdontum. The sequence continues at coordinate 12,410 of JAJONQ010020752.1, forward strand.
TAGAACTAAATTTTATTTTTCTATTAATTCTCAAAACCAGTCTCTTGGAAACGATCCCAACCCTTGGTTAGGTTACTAAACTATTGTACGATCGTAGACACTTGCATCAGAAGTTGTGTCTTGATTACTCAAACATCAAAATGGCACCATTGCCGGGGAGTGGTGTTATTTGGGAATTCTTAATTAAGTAGAATATCTGTTTTTAATAGTTGTAGTTTTACTAATTTTATTTTTTGTTTTGTTTTTCTCTAAGTTGTTGTATGCAGAAACCCTGAGCATGGATGAGGGAACTGGTGGCAAGTTAGCTGAGGAGAACCAAGAAGTCGAGGGTAACTCTACTGAACATATTGGCCACCAAAATATCAGAAGTCGAAAACCAGTGCAAGAGCCAAGGGAGGTACATACCCCCTCATGAGAGGAAACAGTCTAGAGACAAAGAGAACAATCGTGTCGAGGACACACTCCAAATCATTCTCCAAAAGATCATCGAACAAGATCGAATGTTGGAAGATATGAAGGAGAATATTGAAGGGTTGAATCAAATGATTGGCTCCCATTCTAGATCGATCCAGCTGATTAGGACACTCATGAGTTATGCAGTGCCTCCTCTTCACTCAAATGAACTATTGCGGTTACCTAGTAACACTAGGACCAACCCCACCAATGGAGAGTGAGTAAGGACTCGCGTCGTTCCGCGACGTTAACTAAGGCGCTTCTTGGGAGGCAACCCAAGGTTTTAAATGCTTTTCTATACTTTTATAAATAATGGTGCGCTAGTGGTGTAGGTTTAAATGCTAAAAATGTTTGGAAAATGCATATTGGCGAGTAAAAGGTCAGTCGACGAAGCGTCGAAATGGTCAGTGTGCCCGATAAAGACCGTCGTTTGGACCTTCACTTTGATTGAAGGTCCTGTAAAACTCAGCGAGCGCAGTGACCACTGGGCGGGTCACCGAGTGGATCGGCGAGTGCGACTAATGTCGCCGAATGGGCACGAACTGGACGGTTTGTAATGGCCAAAAAACTTAGACTTTGAAATCCTTCACTTTCTCTTGTTTTTAGACTTCACAAACCCACACCAAGGTATTATCTTCAATATTTTTCTATTCCATTAGTATTGTAGTTGTGGATTGGTGCTCGGAGTTGGATTTCTTTGCCGCCTAGCTTTTCAATCGTGTTTTAATCATCATATAAGGTTGGTTTCCAAATCCCGAATACACATTCAAAAACTTTGTACTGTTTTGCAATAATCGTATCGTTTTGTTGTGTGCTGGGCCTCTCTAATCGAATTAGAATACTTGAATGCCTATTTTAATTTGAAAATCCTGTCTGTATTGTTTTGATCATCAAAATGCCCGTATTTTTATGCCTTGGAACGAGTGAAATTTGATTGGGTGATGATTGCATGTCGTTAGATTGACTGGGTGAAGTCTGAGTAACCCACGTTTGCGCTAAATGTCAAAAATTTGCTCAAAGATTGAGCGGGTGATACCGCTCTTAATAGCAACATCGTCAAATGGCTAAATTAGGAAAATATGGGAAAATTTTGAGTATCCCGAGGCAATGGGTAGTGCAGGCCTTGTTTGAATTTTGTTAGTGCATGCTTTGATTTTATTTTTGGGGTTTGCGGGATTAAATTCAAGAAGGTGGATTGAAAATGGGCAGGTTGGGCCATTTGGCGAGCTGGGTCGTGCTCGCCGAATCGTTCTGTAGTTCACCTAATGTCTCAATCGCGCCTTAATTATCGTGCCAAATTGGATATTTGAGTCTGTAACTTTTGGTGAGAAGTCGTGGGTCGCTGAAAGTACTCGGCGACTCGCCGAAAGTACTCTTGATTTACCCTTCGTATGCTATTCTGACCCCCTAATGCACTGTAACTTTCATCGGACAAACCCATGCTCGCTGAAAGGACCTTCCCATCATTGACTTACTATAATTTGAAGCCAATCCTTTCGGCGAGCCCAAGTTAGCTTGCCAAAGAGGTTCGGTGACTCGCCTATCCACTTGGCGAGTTTTCCTGCAGTAGATTGCCTGAGCTTCTATTTGATTTTTCCCCTAACCCTTCCCAATCTTTTGCAGATATGACTAAACCTAACAAAGAAGGTAGCTACACACCACCCCGAGGCAAACAAAAAGGGATCACAATCAATGAGGATGCAACTGCATCCAGTAACAAGGCCATTTTACTTTCCACAACTAGTGGGACAGGCAAGGGCAAGGACAAAACTGTTGAGCTATCAGATGCAAGTTCCAACAGTACTGGTTTTTACACCAATTACCCAACAACATATGACAGTTAGAGTATGGGTTCTGATGAAGATGAACTGATGGATGCACAGAGGAATGAGTTACAATCTAAACAGTTAAACGACCCATCCCGAATCAGAAATCCTTGATCCACCACTCTGACTCCTCCAGTTCCAGAGCAAGAAATAGTACTGGCACCTCTAGTACAAGCCCCCCCCCCCCACCTAAAATAACGAATAGAATAAAGTCTGAGGGGCTGAGAATGATCATTGAGGAAACACAACTATCAACAGATGGGATGATCGATAAATATCCTGAGATAATGGCGTGCCTGAAATATCACAAATTTCAAATCTTCACAAAACCCCGTGGCTCTTCCATACCAAGCTGGGTCGGAGAATTTTACAATGCATACACTGCATTAGTATCTCAACGGAAGAGGCTGGTATCTTCTTTCAAAGCAATTGACTACGTGGTTGTCAGAGAGAGGAAGGTAGTTTGTGACAGTAAGGTTATCAACACAGGCTTGGGTATGTCCAATAAGATTAATGATCACTGCCAACACTTTATCAGAACAGAAAAGTTGGATGAGATGAAATAGTGGTTAGTCCCGCTAATCTCAAATGATAATGCTCTGAAATGGTTAGCAGAAGGAATTTCAATTGTAAATAGAGATATGAATGTACCTGCAAGATACCGGCTCGGGTTCATCAGAAGCACAATTATGCCATCACAGAATGAATCAATCATTCGCCTTGCTAAGGTAGGTTGTCTTAGATGTATCATAGAGAAAACCAGGATTAATCTAGGGATGATCATTGGTTCTGAGATCCATATGCGCGCAAAGCAAAGCCAGACATCTCTCCATTTCCCGTTTTTAATCACTGCATTGTGCAAAAGAGCTCGGGTGCCTATATATGCAAAGAAGGGTGTGGAATTGGTTGCCATCGCCTCCACCAATATCCAGAAGATCAAAGCAGAATATCTTAAGGATCAAGTGAAAAGGAAGTAGAAGGAAGCTGTGGCCACTGCATCTATACCTGCAGAGGCATCTTTGACTACTCTGGCCCCTGGACCTTTAGGTATATCAGATGCCATTACCAATCCTGATGACCCTCCAGATCCCTCTGCTATTGTGTTACCACCGAGACCTACTGCTGTTGTTGCCTCCTGTGAGCCGATCACTCAGGCATCCTTGATTCGTATGGGACAACTTGCCCAATCTGCTGATTGTCGGGCTGCCAACATAGGAAGCTCCATTCTAGGAATGATTCAGGCGGCCCTTGATGATGCTATGAAACCACTGAACACTACTATTGATGCTCTAGCGGCCAATATAGCAGTGTGTGAGCGCAACCAAGGAGCCACAGAGGAGGTGACAGCCGTAAAGTCATTCATTGCAGAGCTGAGGAAATATGTGGACTACGTAAAGTTCACCAATATGTCCATGATCTTTGGAACAGTGGAAATTCCAGATGTGCTCGAAATGTCTCAGACCACCACAGGACATGGGGATGGAATGGAGCATACAGCCGATCCTGAATCAGAGGCAGAGACTTACGAAGAGATGTTAGAGGGAGCTGCAGCGGACGACATAGTCGAGACTGAATAAATCATGATAGATGTTGTTGTGCAGGCTTCCTTGGCAAAGGCTCCTGCTGTTGGATCTAGTGAAGCTGGTCCTTCTGAGGTCACTCCGGGCATTGATGCCCAGACAGATGGAGCGACTACTTAGACAGGATCCCCTTTTTACCTCCCTCTCTGTCTTTCTTTAATTGACTTACTGGATACTTTTATTTGTATTAGAGGACAAATATTTTTTGTTGTGGTAGGGTGAGGCCCACACCTTTTGTGTGCTACATTTGTTTGTGTTTCGTGTATATATTTGGGTTATTCTTTTTTAAATTGTGTTAATACTACTTTTCTGTGGATGTTTGAGCTTGTGGCTTCTTTTATTTTAAATTGCAAAATGATTTTGACCCATCCAAAAAATTTGAGGCACTTCTTGTGTGTTGAATGTGGATGTTCCTTGGCAAATTTGAGTCTCGGTTTCGGTCAATACCGATGACTTGAATGGTGCTTACAATCGAACGAACATGAATGTACCGCTACGATGAGGCCAAATGGAGTTGCATAGACAATATGAGAACTCTTTGCATCTCGTTGTGATTAGCCATTTATCAAATCAATTTTCTTGTGATGACCGTTGCACAATAGCAAAAGTGTGGTGTCTTGTTTGCCTTAAGTGTCGATGCCCTGTGTGATAAGCTTACTGGAACCATGCATGACAACACCTTGAATTTTCCCTATTGGTCCGGTTGACTAAGTAAGACTCTTTTGATATGATCTTAGGCAACTTCAAAGAGTGTGAACCAATTTGACATATACCTCTTTTGTGACCTACCTTGTGAGCGTGTGATTCTCTCTTGAAAACCCTTTGAGCCTTACCCTTCTTTGGAAGAAACTTGATGAAATCTAAACCTTTCTTAATCCATCACCTATAATCCTCTTGAATTATGGTTAATTAAATAGACAACTTAGGCCAAAAGCCTAAGTTGGGGGTGTGGTGAAAAAGAAAAAGGGAAAGTCAATAAGAGCAAGGAAAGTCTCCTTTAAACCATGGTGTTGAGAAAAATGGAACCCTTCCATATAAAAAAAATAGAGAAATAGAAAAAGAGAAGAAAAGAAAAGAAAAGAAGAGAAAGTTGTGGAATAAAGAACCAAACCCGCACAATCCATGGGAAACGAATTATAGGATGACCTATGATGCACTAATGAAAATGATGAAGGAAAAATAAAGAAAGTGTTGAGAGAACCAGATTTCATGATGATAAAAGTCACTGACTCTAAATGATCATACATTTACACTCAGCGTCAATACAAGCCTTGTTTACCTTTGTGCTCTTGAGAAAGTCGAAACAAATGTTGATTGGAAAATATGGGCAAACCTATGGGTGAAAGCATGCATTGTGTTCATCTTTGTGAGTGTGAACGTTGTATCTGATTCCTGAACTTTAAATTGATTATACCTTTGCTTGTGAAAATGGAACATTTGTGTGAGGGCAATCAAAGGCTTTTGTTGAGCTTGAACTTGCATTTGAAGCAAGTATTGCGAGATTAAGAATCTTTGGTAATGGTGTGTCACAACTTGAATCTTTCAGTACACAATTGATCCTTGCATAAGTAAATTGAGTCTTGTCGTGTGCATTCATGATTGAGTCTTATGTAGCACTATTCGAGACATCCTTCTTGAACAGCTGAACTTGAGTATGCTTGAGGACAAGCAAAAGTTTAAGTTGGGGGTGTTGATGAGTCCACAAACTGGATTCATTTAGGGCTTGATTTTAATAGAAATTGTTTCCTCAAATGCTTATTTTATCTCAATATCTGATGAAAACCCTTAAGTTTTAGGTATTTGAAGTTTGAAGGAAAGCATGGACACTAAGTCGCAAAAAGGAACGAAAAGGCTGAAAAGAATGAAGAAATGAAGGCCTGAGGATTGCCGAGTCCACTTGGCGAGTCACTGAAGGGTCTTACTTCGACTTTTGTTTCAGTGTGCCTTGCCCTGAAGGAAAGGATCATGTCGGCAGAAAAAGGGAGCAGTCGACGCATCACCGAGATGTTCCGCGAAGCAGTACCATGTCTCCAAATGACCCAAAGCACGACGATGCTGAAGGTTGGTGCAAGACGGCGATGAACTACACCAAAAAGCAAATCGCTGAGTTGACCAGTGATTCTGACTAACGACGCCGAATGATCCGCTGCCGCACAAATCTGTGAAAATTATAAATACTAGTTAGAGTTGTAGTTTCAAGAGTCGAATAATTATTATATTTTTTAATATATAATTGTACTTTTGATATATTTGCTCTAAGTTTGAGAGGGTTTTGAAGACTTGAAGATCCAAAGGGTTTCATCTTCAAGATTTGGATTTGGGTTTCTTGGATTCTTCAATTTTGGCCTGTATTAGGACTTAAATCTAATACCCAGTTGAATGCAAGCTAAATTTGGTATAAATTTCTATCTCTTATACATGTGTGGCTAAAAACCCCAATTCTTGGGGTGTGATTCAGCGAATATGGGTTAAGATAATTGTTGGGTCTTGCTTGCTGATAGTTTAATCGTAGTTTAATTGTGATTTCGTTAAGAAGTTGTGAATGAATTTAATGAATTTTGTTGTTGGAAATACAAGTTTATTGATGTGTTTTCGGCTTACTAGAGAGAGAGGTCGTAAAACTAAAAGTACTAAATTTATGGCCGGTGGGAGTGGGTTGACATGAGGTTCAGCTCGAGAGAGTGAATGCTAGTCTCATTCCCACACACTCAGCTCGAGAGAGTGAGTGGGTTAAGGCGTATGCTGGTCTTCATGTGGCAAGTGAGTGTCCGAGAGGAACGAATTTGTAACGGGGTAAGTTGCTCGAGAGAGAGCTAATCCCCCTTAAAGTTTAGCCTAGTCACAATTATTCTATGAATCTTCTATCTAAAGCATGTACCCAATAATCTAGCTTAACCCGTATTCCCATCACATCCCAAGGATCCCTCTCATTATTTAGAAATCCTTCTTTATTTTGCTTTTTTTTTACTTACTAGTCACAAAACCCCATTGTTAACTGACACTCTTGTGTCCCCCTTTAATTTACAATGTTTTTAATCGTTATTGTCTTTAGCTACGACTAGTTAGAACTAAGTTTTATTTTTCTATTAATTCTCAAAGTCACTCTCTTACGAACGATCCCACCCCTTGTTTGGGTTACTAAACTATTGTACAATCATAGACACTTGCATCGGAAGTTCTGTATTGATTACGCAAACATCAAAAGGCTATTATCAATTATACTCAAATGAATGATAATGACATGTTCTGAAAGGTCTTTCTCACAGTATGGGGATTCTTAGTTCGAAGGATATTCTCCCCTTTGAATCTATGAGTTATCTTAATGAATGAATATTGGGTTTGAAATGGATGCTCATCCATGAGTTGAGGTGGGGTATCTAGTAACAATCTATCATCCCATAATAATGAACTAAAGCAATGAATGTTAAGTACTCCATGGGGCATAATGCTAAGCACCGAGTGGATATGGATTGAGATGGATGCTTATATGTGAGTTGAAGTGGGGTATCTAGTAGCAATCTCTTGAGATGGATGCTTGATGTTTGTGTAATTAAGACACAACTTCCAATGCAAGTGTCTACGATCGTACAATAGAAGAGTAACCCAACCAAGGATTGGGATCGAGTCCCAAGGGAGTGGGCTTGAGAATTAATAGAAATATAAAATCAAGTACTAATTAGTCATAGCTAAAAATATTATCGAATATAAACATGTTAAATTTAAAGGGTGACACAAAAGTGTCAATTAATGATGGGTGTTTGTCACAAGTCAATAAAAACAACAAAAAATGTAAAGAGTACTAATGAAGGAGAGGGGATTATTGGGATGTGATAGGAATATGGGATAAACTAAACTGTTGGGTACATGCTTTTGATAATAAATCCATTGAATATTTGTGACTAGGCTAGACTATAGTGGGGATAAATTCTCTCTCGAGCAACTTACCCTAAATCAAATGGGTTCCTCTCAGAGACCCACTTGCCGCATGAAGAAAAGCCTCCGCCTTAGCCCACTCATTCTCTCGAGCTGAGTGTGTGGGAGAAGGACTAGGGTTCACTCTCTCGAGCTGAACCTCGTGTCGATCCACTCCCACCGGCCATCAATTTAGTAGTCTTAGTTTTACGACCTCTCTCAAGCAAGCCGAAAACACAAAGGTGAAATCATATTTGCAACTACAATTTCATTAAGTTCCACCACAACTACTAAATGAAATCACATTTACACAACAAATAAACCATCAACAAGCAAGACCTAACATATAATCTAACCCATATTCACAAAATCACACCCTAAGAATTGGGGGTTTAGCTAGACATGTAAAGAGATAGAAATTTATACCAAAATGAGTTTGCATGCAAATGGATATGAAGTTTGAAGTCTCAAAACAAGTAAATAATGAAGAATCCACAAGACCAGAGTCCAAATTCATGGAGTTGAAACCCTTTGAATCTTCAAGTTCTTCAAAATCCTCTCCAAACTTAGAACTCAGAAGAATTTATTAAAAACTCTATATTAAAATATGATGTTCAAAATATGATGTTAAGCTACAACTCTCAACGAGTATTTATAGTTTTCAAAAATCTATGTTGTAGCGGATTATTCAGTGTCATTAGTCGAGATCGCCGATCAACTCGGCGATCCGGCCTTTTGGTAGGTTTCATCGTCGTCTTGCTCTATCCTTTAGCATCATCGTGTTTTGGACCATTGGGCGACATAGTACTGCTTCGCGAAACTACTCATCGACAGGCTGACTACTCATTTTCACCGCTGATTTGATCCTTCCATTCAGGGCTCAGCACACTGGGACAAAAGGCGAGGATAAGACCTTTTGGCGATTCGCCGAATGGGTTTGGCGATTCTCAGATCTTCATTTCTTCATTCTTTCAAATGCCTTTGTTCATTTTTTTCTAGGTAGTGTCCATGATTTCCCTCAAACTCCAAATACTTGAAACTTAATGGTTTTCATCAGATATTGAGATAAAATATGCATCTGAGGACACTAATTCTATCAAAGTATAGCCCTAAATGAGTCCAATTTGTGGACTGATCAATACCCCGAACTTAAATTTTTCCTTCTCCTCAAGCAAACTCAAGTTCAGCCGTTCAAAAAGGTTATCTCAAAAAGTGATACACAAGACCCAATCATGAGTGCACAAAAAAAGACTCAATTTACTTAAGCAAATATCAAATGTGCACTCAAAGATTCAAGTGGTGACTAACCAATACGAAAGAATCTCATGCTCAAAATACTTGCTTCAAATGCAAGTTCAAGCTCAACCAAAGTGTTCAAACGCCCTCACACAGGGAATGATTCCATGTTCACACAATAGTTCACAGTTTAAAGCTTTGGAATCAGATGCAACGCTCACACTCACAAAGAAGAACACAATGCATAATTTCACCCATAGGTTTACCTGTATGTTCCAATCAACACTTGCTTCAGCTCACTCAAGTTCAAGAAGGTCTTTTCAAGGCTTGTAATTGGGCTGAGTGCCAAGGTATGATCATTTATGCTTAGTGACTTTTATCCTTATGAATTGTGGTACTCACAACACTTCCTTTCCTCTTCCTTCATCATTTTCTTTACTGCTCATAAGTCAACCTATTATTCACTTTCGATGAATTTTCCTCTTCCTTCATCATTTTCTTTAGTGCTCATAAGTCAACCTATTATTCACTTTCGATGAATTGTTTGGAAACCCTATTTCTTTTGTACTTTATTCCACAACTTTCTTTTTCATTCTTTTTCTTTCTCTTTTTCTTTTTTTTTAGGGGTTCCACTTTTCACAAAACCATGGGTAAGAGGAGACTTTCCTTGCACTTCTTGACTTGCCCTTATCTTTTCAACACACTCCCAACTTAGGCTTTTGGCGTAAACTAGCTATTCAACTAACCACAACTTCATGAGGATTATGGTTGATGGATAAAGAAAGGGAAAGCTCAAGGGGTGTTCAAAAGCGGTTCACAGACTAACAAGGTAGGTCACAAAAGAGGTATATGTCAAATTGGCTCACACTCTTAGAAGCTACCTAAGATCATATCAAGAGATAACATCACTTAGTTGACTGGACCAACGGGACAAATTCTAGGAACCATCATTCATAGTTCACAGGTAAGCTAATCACACTAGGCATTAACACTATCAGTCAAACAAGACTCAACACTTTCGCTAGTATGCAATGATCATCACAAGAGAATCAATTCGATACTAGGCTAGTCATAACGAGATGCAAAGGGTTCACATATTGTCTATGCAACTTCATTTGACCTCATCGTAATCACGTATTCATGTTTGTTTGATTGAAAGCACTATTCAAGTCATCGGTATTGATTGGAATCGGTACTCAAATTTTGCAAAAGAACAACCACATTCAACACACTAGAGGTGGCAAAAATTTTTGGACAGGTCAAAATCATTTTGCAATTTAAAATAAAAGCAGCCATAAGTTGAAACATCCATAGCAAGCATTATTTAACACAATTTAAGCACAAAGCCCAAATATAAAAAAAATACAAACATCAATAGCACACAACGGTGGGCCTCACCCCACCACAAATAAAGTCAATTTGGCCTAAAATGCAATTAACACAAAATCCAAAAGTCCAAATAAAGTAAGACAGAGAGGGAGGTAAAGAGGGGATCCTGGCTAATTGGTCACTCCATCTGTCTGGGCATCAGTGCCTGATGCCTTCCCCTGAGCATACGCATCAGTGCCCGAAGTCACCTCAGGGGAACAGCAGTGCCAGCTTCACCAAGGTCTGTTGATTGTGAGTCTGCCAGAAAGACATGCACAGCTCTGCAAAATCCCCTGGACCATGGAGGAGTATTAGGGTCTAGGGTGGTGGTTTTCCTGGTAGGAGTGGCCCTCTTGCCCATGCCTTTCCCAGTATTTGTGGGCAGTTTCGAAGCTTTTCCTTTCGTTAAAACTGCATCTTCTTCTGTCGCAATTCCTTTAGACTTCTCTTGAGCTAGCGTTATTCTTTCAGCAGCTTTACATTTAGTCATTTCTGCAAAATCTCGAAGAGAGGTCATAGAAATATTTGACAAAAATACTAATAACCTTAGTCAACTCTTTCGGCGAGTCGCTGATAACATTCGGTGATCTAGATTTAGTCCGCTGAAATCTACAATGCACAGAGATCCAGGGGACCGAAAGCCTTTGGCGACCTTCAACTTCTTGCGAAAAGTTACAGAATTAACAACACATTTATCATTAAATTTAATGGTGGGATGGAGACATTAGACGAACCGCCGAGTGGTTCAGCGAGTTCGACCAAACTCACCAAACAGCTCAACGTACCTATTTTCAACCCATCTTTTTGAATTCAATCCTGTAACCCCTGAAGACAAAATCAAATTATGTACTAGTACAATCAAAGTGTGACCCATAGAACCCAAACACAACCCTTCGAATTTTAATCCATATTAACGAATGCATTCACTGGAATTCAATTGTCACAACTACTCGATCAAGATTGTCAAATTAAAGCATGCGTGTAAATAATCCAATCCTATCTGGCAGGGTCCGAATAATTTCAACAAGATTTGGTTATTGTGAATGAGCATAAATTTTAATAAAATAAATTTGGGGCATAGAAAATTGACCTTTTGTGCTGACTATGAAATTATTCAAAAGCTAGGCGGCAAAGATCCGAGCACAAATCAACCAAAATACAGTACAGATTGTGCTTCCAACTCCATGACTCGTTTGGACAGAATGTCTACTTGAGCTACTAGTGCGTCCCACTCATGTTTCTTTTGGGCTTCCTTGTTGTTTTCAACCATGCCATCAAGGAGATTTGCTACTACTTCATAGGGCTGGTATAGCATACCACTCGTGAAAAGTTTATCAGTTATACTTCTATTTTCGGGTCCAAGACCCCTATAGAAGCATTCCAGTAGTGCTTTGTCGATCATCCCATGAGATGCGCATGGTTCTAGCACTACTTGAAATTCCAGCCACATTTCCAGAATGGTTTCATCCTCTACCTATCTGAACGTTAGGAGGTTTTCCTTAAGGTTCAACAGTTTCAAGAAGGAGTGATCTGTTTCACACCCATAATGATCCTTCATATCCATGTTTCTGCTTCAATACACAAATAAGCAAAACAAAACTAAAAGTAAAGTAAGTGAACTATAATTAAGAAGAACAAAAATTCTACTAATCTAAGAATTCTCAAGTAACACCACTACGGCGCCATTTTGATGTTTGCGTTATCAAGACACCACTTCCAATGCAAGTGTTTATGATAGTACAATAGTATAGTAACCTAACCAAGGGTTGGGGTCGAGTCCCAAGGGAGTGGGCTTGAGAATTAATAGAAATATAAAATCAAGTTCTAATTAGTCATAGCTAAAAATATTGTTGAATATAAACATGTTAAATTTAAAGGGTGACACAAAAGTGTTAATTAATGATGGGGGTTTGTCACAAGTAAGTAAAAACAATAAAAAATTCAAAGAAGGAGAGGGGATTCTTGGGATGTGATAGGAATACGGGATAGACTAAATTATTAAGTACATGCCTTTTATAATAAATCCGTTAAATATTTGTTACTAGGCTAGACTATAGTGGGGATAAATTCTCTCTCGAGCAACTTACCTTTAATCAAACGGATTCCTCTCAAAGACCCACTTGCCGCATGAAGAACAGCCTTCGCCTTAGCCCACTCACTCTCTCGAGCTGAGTGTGCGAGAGAAGGACTAGGGTTCACTCTCTCGAGCTGAACCTCATGTCAACCCACTCCCACCGGCCATCAATTTAGTAGTCTTAGCTTTACGACCTCTCTCTCAAGCAAGCCGAAATCACAAAGGTGAAATCGTATTTGAAACTACAATTTCATTACACTACAAATAAACAATCAACAAGCAAGACCCAACATATAATCTAACCCATATTCACAAAATCACACCCTAAGAATTGGGGTTTTAGCTAGACATGTAAAAGAGATAGAAATTTATACCAAAATGAGTTTGCATTCAAATGGGTATGAAGATTTAAGTCTCAAAACAAGCAAACAATGAAGAATTTACAAGACCCAAGTCCAAATTCATGGAGTTGAAACCCTTTGAATCTTCAAGTTCTTCAAAACCCTCTCCAAACTTAGAACTCAGAAGTCTATGTTAAAATTTGATCTTCAAAATCTGATGTTAAGCTATAACACTTAACGAATATTTATAGTTTTCAAAAATCTGTGTTGCAGCAGATCATTCAGAGTCGTTAGTCAATATCGCCGATCAACTCAGCGATCCGCCCTTTGGTAGGTTTCATCGTCGTCTTGCTTTATCCTTCAGCATCATCGTGTTTTGGACCATTGGACGACATAGTACTGCTTCGCGAAACTGCTCGTCGACAAGCTGACTACTCCTTTTCACCGCCGATTTGATCCTTTCTTTCAGGGCTCAGCACTCTGGAACAAAAGGTGAGGATAAGACCTTTTGCCGATTCGCCGAATGGGTTCGGCGATTCTCAGATCTTCATTTATTCAATCTTTTAAATGCCTTTGTTCATTTTTTGCTAGGTAGTGTCCATGATTTCCCTCAAACTCCAAATACTTGAAACTTAATGGTTTTCATCAGATATTGAGATAAAATATGCATTTGAGAACACTAATTCTATCAAAATATAGCCCTAAATGAGTCCAATTTGTGGACTCATCAACACCCCGAACTTAAATTTTTCCTTGGCCTCAAGAGAACTCAAGTCCAGCCGTTCAAAAAGGGTATCTCAAAAAGTGCTACACAAGACTCAATCATGAGTGCACAAAACAAGACTCAATTTACTTATGCAAAGATCAAATGTGTACTCAAAGATTCAAGTGGTGACTAACCAATACGAAAGAATCTCATGCTCACAATACTTGCTTCAAATGCAAGTTCTAGCTCAACCAAAGTGTTCAATTGCCCTCACACAAGGATTGATTCCATATTCCCACAATAGTTCACAATTTAAATCTTCGAAATTAGATGCAACGCTCACACTTACAAAGAACAACACAATGCATAATTTCACCCACAGGTTTACCTCTATGTTCCAATCAACACTTTCTTCAGCTCACTCAATATCAAGAAGGTCTTTTCAAGGCTTGTATTTGGGCTGAGTGCAAAGGTACGATCATTTATGCTCAGTGAATTTTATCTTCATGAAATGTGGTACTCACAACACTACCTTTCCTCTTCCTTCATCATTTTCTTTAGTGCTCATAAGTCATCCTATTATTCACTTTCAATGAATTGTTTGGAAACACCATTTCTTTGTACTTTCTTTCACAACTTTATTGTTCATTATTTTTCTTTCTCTTTCTCTTTTTTGTTATATGGAGGGGTTCCATTTCTTACAAAACCATGGGTAATAGGAGACTTTCCTTGCACTTCTTGACTTTCCCTTATCTTTTTACCACACCCCAACTTAGGCTTTTGGCCTAAACTGGCTATTCAACTAACCACAACTTCATAAGGATTATGGGTGATGGATAAAGAAAGGGAAAGCTCAAAGGGTGTTCAAAAGAGGTTCACACACTCACAATGTAGGTCACAAAATAGGTATATGTTAAATTGGCTCACACTCTTAGAAGTTTTCTAAGATCATATCAAAAGATAGCATCACTTAGTTGACCGGACCAACGGGGCAAATTCTAGGATCCATCATGCATAGTTCACAGGTAAGCTCATCACACTAGGCATTAACACTATCAGTCAAACAAGACTCAACACTTTCGCTAGTATGCAATGATCATCACAAAAGAATCAATTTGATACTAGGCTAGTCATAAAGAGATGCAAAGAGTTCACATATTGTCTATGCAATTCATTTGGCCTCATCTTAGCCGCACAGTCATGTTCGTTTGATTGAAAGCACTATTTAAGTCATCGGTATTGATCGGAATTGAGACTCAAATATTGCAAAAGAACAGCCACATGCAACACACGAGAGGTGGCAAAAATTTTCGGACGGGTCAAAATCATTTTGCAATTTAAAATAAAAGGAGACACAAGTTAAAACATCTATAGAAAGCAGTATTTAACACAATTTAAGAACAAAGCCCAAATATAAAAAAAGTACGAACATCAATAGCACACAATGGTAGGCCTCACCCCACCACAAATGAAAGCAATTTATCCTCAAATGCAATTAACACAAAATCCAAAAGTCCAAATAAAGTAAGACTGACAGGATAATCAAACAGATAATCTAACCCATATTCACAAAATCACACCCCAATAATTGGGGTTTTAGCTAGACATGTAAAAGAGATAGAAATCTATACCAAAATGAGATTGCATTCAAATGTGTATGAAGATTTAAGTCTCAAAACAAGCAAAGAATGAAGAATCCACAAGACCCAAGTTCAAATTCTTAGAGTGGAAAACCTTTGAATCCTTAAGTTCTTCAAAACCCTCTCCAAACTTAGAACTCAAAAGTCTATGTTAAAAATTATGTATGAAAATCTTACGATCAAAATTTGATGTTAAGCTACAACTCCCAACGAGTATTTATAGTTTTCAAAAATATGTGCTGCAACGGATCATTCGGCGTCGTTAGTCCATATCGTCGATAAACTCGGCGATTCGCCCTTTTGTAGGTTTCATCGTCGTCTTGCTCTATCCTTCAGCATCGTCGTGATTTGGATCATTGGGTGACATAGTGCTACTTCGTGGAACTGCTCTGCGACACGCTAACTGCTTCTTACCACTGGAAGAAAAGGCGAGGATAATACCTTTTGGTGATTCACCAAATAGGTTCGGCGATTCTCAAATCTTCATTTCTTTATTCTTTCAGCTGCCTTTGTTCCTTTTTTACTAGGCAGTGTCCACGCTTTCCCTCAAACTCCAAATCCCTGAAAGTTAATGGTTTTCATCAGATATTGAGATAAAATATGCATTTGAGGACACTAATTCTATCAAAATATAGCCCTAAATGAGTCCAATTTGTGGACTCATCAACGCTCATCCGTGAGTTAAGGTGGGGTATCTAGTAGCAATCTACATATCCCATGACTATGTTCCCACATAGGTTTTTACCTAGTGGATCCACCTAAGCTAAATGTTAACGTCCTACCGTAGGCAAGTAGAAATCCCTTAATCGGTCTGGGTAACATCGGGATTCCATGATTTTCTCACATGGTCTATGTTGGTTAAGGCTTACCCCTACAAAGAATGATAATGAACTATGGCTTCTCAAGAATGCACTACTTAGTGTGGGTGGGGGTATGGTACTTCATCCATGCATTGCACAAGTAGGCTATGAGAGTAGTCATGGTGTGTTCCTTTATGTTATAATGTTTTATGATCAAGGATATGAGTTAGGTACTATGGTTACTCAAGAAGTTCTATGAAATGTGGATGGTAGTATGGGTTTCCATCGATGCATTGCACGAGTAAGCTTTGAGAGTGGCTATGATGTGTTATTCAATGTCATAATGTCTAATGAAATGAATATGCTTATAATGATGCTAATGAGAATGTTGACTTAAAGATTTAATGTAAAGATGAATGCTTAACTTGGATTGTTATTATGAGTTGTTTTCCTTGTCATGACTTATTGAATGTGAATGTTCCTTGTCTAATGAGTATTGACTAATGATGAGAATGAAGAATGGTAAGTATGTTATGGTGGCCTCAAAGTAGTACTTAGTATGTGTGGTATTATGGGATGCCCTTCATACATTGCAGAAGTATAACTTAGGGTTACCAAAGGTGATGGTTCTAATGTTTTATAATGACTTACATGATGAATATGCTTGTGACTTATGTCTTTATACTAAAAGTTCATGATGATTTCAAAACTTGGGATATGCCATGGTTTTCAACCAAAATGTCTTTTTTAAGAATGTTTTCACAGATTTTATGCATGGTTATCATACTTAGTACATTTTTGTGCTAACCCATATTTCTTTTACATTTTTCACAAAGTTTAGGGTTTCGAGACTTCAGTTCAATTCTTGTAAGATGGGTTTCTTAGGGGCAAGGAGTTGAAGATTTGGTGAGTCCTCGTAGCTTCGAGAGCAAGCCCACCTATTCCTTTATGTCTTTGATTTTATGGTTTGAGATTTTGTATGGGCTACGTCCCAAACGTTTTAGTCTTATGATTCTAGATGGTTTGAGACAATGTATAGACTTCCGCTCATGTTTATGAAAGAATTCAATTGTAAAAGAAAAAGTTTTAAATTTCTGCACCATATTATATTGTCTTATGTTATAAATGATATGAGGGTTGTATGAGTCTCTTCGGAGTTTTGTACGCCGTATTACGTCCGGGGAGAAGGCTTGGGTCGTAACAGGTGATCAAATCCTCGATTCTATGAGGACTCACCAAGTCTTCAATCCTTGTTATACTATGAACCTAGCCTCGGGGATTGAACTCAATATCACCAGACCCTACATTTGATAATAATGTAAGCAAGAGTATGCGTTAGTACAAAATGTACTAAATATGATAACTAGCTTAATATCATGAGAGCATAACAACATATTAGAAAGCATAATCTCCAACATAGACATAATATAAGCAATAGTCAACATAAGGCATGATCCAAAAACGTAAGAGCTACATCATGTTCATAAGCATAGTAAATCCTTAGACCTTCATAACATAAGAAAACTACTTCCTAAGTAACTTCAAAGCATACTTGTGGAATGCACGGATGATACCCCATTATCCCACCCATACTAAGTACCACTTTTAGGCCATCATAATCATACTTACCATCTTTGAATCTCGTCCTTAGCTTCATTGTCATTGTCAAGGAACCTTCATCTTTAGTCCAACATATCAAGGAAGGCAACTCTAACAACAGTCCAAGCTAAGAATATAACATATAAGAGAGTTACTTCATAAGTAGCTTCAAGTCATACTTATGCAATGCATGCCATACTAAATACCACTTTAGGCCATCATATATAAATGATTACAATTTATCATTTCAAGGCTACCAAGGAATAGCACCATATTAGGCTAGACCAAGAAAGCATACTATCATGCTAGTCTAGGCTATTCAAGGAAGGGTACTATTTCTAAAACCAAGCTAATCATCTTGCTAACATAACTACATTATTCTAAACCAAGCTAACATGGAAAGCATACTATCATGAAAGTCTAATATATTCAAGGAAGAGTATTATTGCTCTATCCTAGCTGCCAATGAAATGGTTTTGCCTAACCAAGTCATGCTACCATGCAAATATTCTATGATGCTAGTGAAAAGCTACCCTTAGGAGGAGTATGATTTCTCAATCCAAGGCAGCAATGAGATCTACTACTCATGCTACCATGAAATGGCCTTGTATTACCAAGTTAAGCCATTCATGAAGGGGTTTCATAACACAACCTCAAGCTAACATAACTAAACATACTTTTATTCATTTTAGTTGAGCAAGCCTTTCAACCTAGAATCATTCTATGTCCGAAAACCTTTGATATCATATCATATTCATAAATAGGTGTGTGTGAGAATATCCTTTCAAAAACACAATAAGATATCATGATCATAGAATCTTCACTCTCAAAGTGTTTCTTAAGCATATACATAAGTTCTATAAGAATAGGCACAATCTCACACTTTACCTCCTTGAGGTTTCTAAACTTTTCCTTAATCATCATATCTAGAATTCTAACATTAGACATGGATATCATCATAACTCAAGTGTTTCTATTAAATCATACATTCAATCATACATAACATAGATTAGGTGGGTAAAGTCTTTCCATAACAATTCCATCTAGTAGTCTACCATTATCATATAAGCTTCACTCTTAAAGACTTAACATACTTAATTCATCGTATTGTATTTACTTTCAAAACCCTAGTAATCAACTTTCATCACTACAAGCCTTACTCTCAAAGCTTTACTTCTTACAATCATCATGCACACCTAGGCCACAAGACATTCTAGTCACATGCTTCATTCTTAAACAACTCTAGTCATATATCATTATAAAGGATAGATCTCAAGCATTACTAATCATGATCCATCATAATTTCTTTAATCTAATTCAATTCATGTCTACATGCTTCTACTCTAGTACAATTACTACACCTATCATCAACCCTAGAAGTTTATATCTAAATCCTCATTTTCCCTTCTTAAGGTATATACCCACATTACATCAATTTCATCAATTAGACTAGGGTTAGACATGGAAAACATGTAATTTCAGCAACATTACGTGATTCACTACTAATTCAATCATAAACAATCAATATCCACACAATTGGATTCATAATCAACATGACCCACAATATTGGAAGGAACGCTAACTTGAATTGGGGATTTCATCTTCATAATTTTGTAATAACTAGGGGACTGCATTGATGGAAGAATCCATGAATAAATAAGCTAGCATACCCTGAACACCAAGGCCTCACAAAGCTTGGAAGATTGGAAGAATTTGACCTAGCTTGACCCTTCTTCTTCTTCTTTCTAAAGAGAGAATATTTGAGAGGAAATTGGGTTCTTTTTGGCGAGTTTAGAAATAATGATTTGGAATCACTAAATTAAGAGTCCAAAGTTTTTATATAGGTTGTCTAAACTAGGGTAAAACGATGTCACTTAATAACAATTTAATTTCAGAAAGTTCCATTATGCCCCCACTTAACCGCCTAAAATCAACACACTGCCTCACCCACGAGACCATGCTCTCGGGTCGTGGGTGGACCCACGGGGCATGCTGGTCAAACGTGGGTTGGGGTCTGTAAGTTGGCAAGGCAGGCTTGGCACCTACACCTCCATCCACGAGCTCTGGACCCATCCACGGGGTGTGGACCCAGTCGTGGACACTGCCTTAGGCAAATTTGGGTAGGCTCTTTAAGGTGTTCATCCATGCTCAACCCTCTAAAACATGCTAAACATCCCTCTCAAGGCTATGGGGTGTTACAACTTCACATTCTAGTTTGGGTGATGTGTTAATGCAGGATAAGAATGTTATTTCTTATGCATCGCGGCAGTTGAAGTTTCATGTAAGGAATTACCCAACACATGATTTAGAGTTGGCAGCGGTAGTGTTTGCTCTTAAGATCCGGTGGTATTACCTCTATGGTGTCAAGTGTGAGGTGTTTACTGATCATCGTAGTCGACAACATGCGTTCACTCAAAAGGTTCTGAATTTTAGACGTCGAAGGTTGATGGAGTTACTCAAGGATTATGATGTGACCATCCAGTATCATCCGGGTAAGGCTAATGTAGTGGTAGATGCACTAAGTCGGAGAGCGGTGAGTATTGGTAGTCTAGCTTGCTTGACTGTATCCAAACAACCTTTGGTTACGGAAATTCAAACCTTGGAATCTAAGTTAATGTAGTTGGTCATCTCAGAGAAAGGTGGGGTGTTAGCTAGCATTGAGGTCAGGGCCACATTCATTGAGGAGATCAAGGCCAAAAAGTTTGAGGATGTGAATTTGAATAAGCTCAGAAAGAAAATCGTGTCTTGTAAGACACAGGATGCGACTTTAGATGCAGGTAGTTTGCTCAGCTTTAGAAGAAGGATTTGTGTTCCTAGAGTAGATGACTTGATCACAAATTGTTGACAGAATATCATGGTTCGCGGTATTCCATTCATCCGGGTGTGACCAAAATGTACCAAGACTTGAAACGACTTTAATTTATTTGTGGCCTGGCATGAAGAAAGACATAGCTGAGTTTGTGGCTAAGTGCCAAAACTGTCAGCAAGTAAAGTATGAACATTAAAGGCCTCCAGGTTTGCTTCAGAGAATGCCAATTGTGGAATGGAAGTGGGAAAGGATAGCTATGGATTTTGTGGCTGCTCTTCCCAAGACTTTGGGGAGTTTGATTCCATTTGGGTAGTAGTTGACAGATTGACTAAGTCAACCCATTTTTTTCCAGTCAAAATAGATTATAATGCTCACCAATTAGGTAAAGTTTATGTGAAAGAGATAGTAAGGTTGCACAAGGGAGGCCCTTTCTATCATCTCATACTGTGGTATGTAGTTCACATCCAAGTTGTAGAGGAAACTACATGATGAATTGAATACACAACTCACTTTTCGTATAACTTTCCATCCACATATGGACGGGAAGTCAGAGAAAACTATTCAACTGTTAGAAGACATGTTGAGGGCATGTGTGATTGACTTTGGAGGTCACTCGAATAAGTTCCTATCGTTGTGTGAGTTATCCTATAATAATTGTTATCACTCCAGTATTGCCATGGCACCATTCGAGGCACTCTATGGGAGGGGATGTAGATCACCCATAGGATGGTTTAAAGCTAGAGATGTAAAACCTTTGGGTGTGAATTTGGTGAAAGATGCTCAGGATAAGGTAAGGAACATCCAAGCTAAGCTTTTAGCAGCCCAAAGGCAACATAAAAAGTATGTACCATAAGGTAAGAGACATGGCATTTCATACTGGGGAGAATGTTTTTCTTAAAGTGTCACCCATGAAAGGGGTGATCATATTCGGTAAGAAGGGCAAGCTTAGTTCTAGATACATTGGTCCATTTGAGATTTTTGGTTGTGTAGGGCCAATGGCTTATAGGTTAGCCTTAGCACCTAGGTTATCTAGAGTTCATCCAGTGTTTCATGTATTCATATTAAAAAAGTATCATGGGGAAGGGGATTACATTATAAAATGGAACTCAGTGGTTTTAGACAAAGAACTTAACTATGAGGATGAACCGATTGCAAGTCTTGATTGTGATGTTTGGAAGTTGAGGACCAAAGAGATTAAGTCCGTGAAATTTCAATGGAAGCATCGTCCAGTTGAGTAAGCTACTTGAGAAACTGAGAAATACATGCAAGACAAGTATCCCAAGTTGTTCGACGATTCAATTACTACTCCACTCTTACTTTAGACGTTTTACTAGTTTTTCACTCAGGGACGAGTGATGGGTAAATTTTTATCTACTGTAACGACCTGTTCCCGTCGTTATAGAAAAGTCATCGAGGAAAATTTTGGGTCAGAAAACTTTTTGGTAGTAACTTGAAATTTCCTAGCCTAGTCAAGATTTGGATGAAATCAGAGTCATGTGATTCTAGGAAAATATGGTAATGAATTAGAGATTTAATATTGAATTTTATTTCATGAGTAGATAGTTATGATGTTAAGGAGCCCTTACAACTTTACCGAATCGAATTCGGGCGAGTGGAACTCCTGAAACTGATCTTAGCGTGAAAGGGTAGTATTTTGGTGTCATGGTTTGAAGGTGTGTTGTGAAATGGGGGTTTGGAACTCTAATTTTGACTCTCAATCTCCATGAGAGCCACCAGGGTAGGGCTGCTATGGCGGGATGGGTTCCGACGTAGCACCTTAGTCGTGACTTAAGTCATAATTAAACCCCAAAAATGTTATTTTTCTGCAAGTTTCGCTTTTGAGAGTTAAGAGATGACCCTAGGTGATTTCTAGACAGTTTTCCACGACTTTTGGTGCCAAAGGTAAGGATTTTACTACCCTAATCCATTTTTCGATCCGTAGAACTTAGATTCTTGGTTAATTATTATTGGGAGAGGATTTTTGGACTAAATTGGATGGTGGGGAAAAGGCCTAGCTGCACCTTAGGGTCATGGGTTGGTCTTGGGTTATTGGTTTTGTTATAATCCAGGTAAATTAGACCTTAATTATTGATATTCGCATTGAATTGATTGTTTGTAGACCTAGAACAAGTGGAAAGATTCCGAAAAGGGAAAAATCAAGTATCTTAATAGGATTCAACCTTGGTTTCGAGATAGGTGATGGTTTGATTTCTTATTTGCCTAATGTATGTTGGTAATTTATTCATTGTAATGCATATATGTATGTGAATGAAGCATTGTTGATCAAACCTAATGAAATGAGTACGAATGAATAAATGTATGCCATGATTTAACACTTGACTGTTTGATTATGAGAATGTACATATGAGTGTGATTGTGGTTATGGTTGTGCTGAATGGATCGGGTATCACGTTCAAACACACTAACTTGGATCGGGTGCCACGTTCCAGCGCGTATATGGGATAGGGTGTCACGTCCGACACACTATTTTCGATCGGGTACCACGTTAGGTAGACTAACAACTTGGGTATGGGTTCCATGAGAGGACCATTGAATTGCCATATTTACTTGTTATTGAGAATGTGGAAATTGTACATTGCTCTTGAAATAAAAACTGTGTAAATATTATTTGCATGTCTTGTCTACTTTGTTGTGACTGCTTATATATGTGGTGCTTACTAGGATAGTCGTGTGATCCTACCAGTACACTGTGGTTGTGTACTGATATTGCACTTTCTCTTTCTTTGTTGAGGACAGGGCATCTTCAGGCGGCTGCTGACAAACCTCATTTAGTAGATCAGTGATCGAGATCGAATTCAAGGGTGAGCTAGTTCTTCCAGGCTTCCATTAGTTCTCTTTCTGCTTAGTCCATTTTCTCAGACTTAGACTATGTTCTTAGAATTTTGTTATGGTTTAGCTATCGTGAGTGTATCCTTATTCCTTAGACTTGTGGATTGTTAGAGTTTTGGTACATTGACTTTCAGATTCTAGGGGTTGTCTTCCTCAATGTTTTGTAACGGTTTTTAATTAACTTTCAGAGTTTATGGGAACTCCCATTTATTTCTGCATTTAAACCTGCTTCCGTAACTTTAAATGCCTTAGTTTTTCGTAGTAATTGTTAGATGAGTTATAGTTAATAGTTCTCCCACCAGAGGGTTAGTGTGTGTGTCAATCATGATGATCTTGTCCTGACAATAATGTTGTTGCTTTTTTAGATCATCTAAGAGTTGCTAAACAAGGTTCTTCCCTTTATCTCCTTTGTTAGAATTAATCTATATGTGTCTACTACTGAGGCATTGTCTGTGAGGCCTTGGTTGCTTTATTCATTGAAGATATATGTATGTTTTGCTATTCTGAAGGAAGCCAATTGTTACACTTCTAGCATAGGATGATGATAGAGTAATTTCACGGCAGGTTATTTTTTATTATTAATGTATAAGATGGTTGAACTAGAGGTGGGGGTGGGGTGGACTATATAGAAAATTACCTATGGAGTTAATAAACTGTAAATTGTTTTTTTTTAGAGGTATGATTTTATTTTAACTTGTATGGATGTAATAACTATCTGTTTCAATAGTAGATTGTTTATTTTAGGCAAGATTTCTAAATTAAAAAAGGCCAAAATCTCATTATGATTTCTTGGTCATCCATTCATCTTGTTGATGGTGGCTGCATTTTTCATAAAGGATTTTTACTGAGAACAATGAAACGAATTGGTGAGGAGCTAAAAAAAGTCTCCATCGAAATATAAAGTATTGGGAGTTCCAAAAAAAATGGTAACAATGCTTGGACAAATAAGGTAAAAAGTTAAATGCATTTGTTATAGTCAAAGGGTAATTTTGATTATTTGTTCCAAAAAAATAACTCAGTTTTGACCTGTTTTGAATTTCGAAACCTCAAATGCAATATTTTCCAACTTCCTTTGATCAGGACTTCCAATAAAATGGTAACAATGTTTTGACAAATAAATTTAAAAGGTTAAATGTATCTATTATAATCAGAGAGTAATTTTGAATATTTCTTAAAAGAAAAAAAAAGACAACTCAACTTTGACATATTTTGAATTTTGAAACACCAAATGCAACATTTTCCTGCTTCCTCTTCTTTTTTTCTTTTTACTTAATAGACTTCTAAATTAAAATTTTAGAATCTAATATTAGATTTCTTGTTTGATTCACATTTATGATTATTATTTTTCTTTTTCTGAAAGGAAGTTTAGCTTTATATAATCTTAACTAGAGTTGCCAACAAGCCCAGCCGTCAGTATGTGGGTTGTGGACCGTGGCGAGTCAGCCCACTTTTTAAAAAAGTATCTTCTTAATAATTTTTTTAAATTAAATTACACTTTAAAAATATTAATGTAAATATCGACAAGACAATATTACATGGAGTTGGGGTTACTATGTTAACCAAATCCACTAATAAAATAATCTTTATAATACTAATTAAGTTTGACTACAAGTAAAAATATAACTACCTAAATAGAAATATTAACCTAATTGTTTTCTAATGATCACAAAAAATATGACATATTCCAATCATTACAAAGTGAAAAATGAACTCCTTAAAAAAAATCATGAAACTTATGGCATATTCAACACCAACACATCATTTTCATCAAGCAGATATGAATGAGCTTATGGCAAGGTTGTCTTAACATCTTCATTTTTATCTACAGTTTATATGCAATATCAATTAGTTAAACATAAGAAAATTACTAAATTTAAGAACTACGTATAATATTTAAATGTACACATAAAAATATTATCAGTTTGAAAAAAATTATGCAACCAGTTTCGAGTAGCAACAAATGTTTGAATATTTTTCATGACTGATGTAACGTCTATACTTGGTGTTCTCACCTCCACCAATAGTGAATGATAATTATGATGATACAATAGTAATATTAATACTAAGTACATCACATATGATGATTATAAATTTTGATATTTAAAACTTAAACTGGTCTTTGAGTTTAAACTTATGTTACTTTTAATACTCTATATATTTTTTTTAATTAATTTTTTATTTAGCCCACTGGGCAGCTCAACCTATATTGCAGAAGCTCCCACAGAGTAATAGGCTTATTCGGAATGGGCTAAAAAAAAATTTCTTAAATGAGCTTCAAAAATCTTTGCTCAACCATATTAAAGCATGAATTAGGTCAGACCAGCTCAGCGAGCCTAGCCATATTAACGGCTCTTAAGCTAGTAACAATATCATCACCATCTCTCTCTTTTTTAACAATGGAAAATAACATTGAATTCCACTAATTTTCTGTTTTTAACCCCTAAGAGCATGAATTGAAATGAAGCTATAGAGTAAGCAGTGCTAAATAAGCACATAACCAAATGCACACAGAAACAACCTTAAAAAGTTATAAATTGAATTTTGTATTCCATTTACAATTTGTGTGTACGTAGTTATTTTTTAAGTTGAATAAATATAATTGATATTCGTCTACAAATAGTCATCTATTTCTATTAAGGATTAGGGGAATTTGATATTATTTTTAATTTGATTTTCAATAGAAAAAGAATCAAATCAAATCGGTTGTAAAATACAAATGAAAATATCAATCAAATCGAAAGTTTTTTAATTTGAATTTCATTCAATTGAAGTTCTTAAGTTTATCATTGTCATATGAAATATAAATTCATCAATTCAGTGAAACAAGAGCTACAACTAAAACTAATTATAATATTTGCCAACATTATTGTCAATGTTTTAATATATTGCGAAGAAAATTATTTTTAACTCTCCAACCAAACACCAAAAAATATATTTTTGCGATAGCAACCCAGATAAAGGCTTATACTTTATCAATATCCTTACTACATTTCACGCTTTGCATGACCTCGATCCAAGCCCTCGGTCTATAAAATTTCAGCGTGGATGCATAGATATCTTACGGTTGTTAGCTATTAAGTATTTCGTATGTAGCGGGACTAACACTATGACCCTCCTCTCAACCCAATCTATTTCTTATCCCTCAAAACTCACTATTGAGTTGTAATAGAAATAGATCAAAAGAAGGGTTAAGTTTTCGTTTGTAGGGAGACATTTAAATTCTAGAGGAAAGCATAAATGTGTAAATTTTAAATGGTTGACATTCGGAATGACAATTTTCAAGTATGATTTGAACTTCTAATTTGTATGAACTATCATAAGAGTTGAAATAGTTGTGATATAATTTTATTGCTTGGATAACAAGTTTTCATACACATTCAAACATGAAAGATCTGGTTCATTTGATAAGCATAAAGCATATATGTATAAATATATAAGTAGTTATTAAAGATTTTTATATTTAATAGAAAGTTGTATATTCGTTACTTCCCTTTAGACTTCCTTTGATTTTAGACTGTTATTTCATGAGATTATTGATATTTTTACCTTACAAAGATATCTCTATTCTAAATTTCTTTTATCTTCTTTTTTCTCCCTTTTCTATTTACCGTTTCTCTTGGCTTCAATCATCATATTCCTTGTGCTTTTTGAGGTATCATCAATTTTCTTTTCTTGTGCAATGTAATTATAGTGTCACTATATACGATCATAAAATATCAATTTCTTATGTTTCATTCTATAGACTAGTAACGAATCATTGTAATCTATTATTTAATTTATCAATTTATGATAACGATATTGAGTCAAACATGTACGATTCACTGTAATTTGTGGATATACTTGTATCATTATCATTGCATGTTTTTTCACAAAAGGATAATATTTTCTTATCTTTTTATTTACTACGCTTCCATTAAAATGAGACTCAATTAAAAAAAAAAAAAGACTCAAAACATAAACTTAAACAATAAATAAATGTTGCAATCAACATAACAAGTCAACCAAAAAACCAACAAATTAAAGTTTATTAAAACCTAAATCCTAAGTTCTAAGTTAAGCTTTGATCATCAATAAGGGTGCTCCCGATTGATGAACCATTTATTTAACAGGCCTAGAAGCCAATGCAGGATTTAGATTTGACTGGATCACATGTGAAATCAGTTGATTAAAATGATGAGCAAACAAGTCTACCACCTGAATAAGAAGATGAGTGATAGATGAAGAAACACAAGGTACCTACAACACCATAGCCTACCCCGATTGGTCAAAAATTACTCGTGGACGGTCAGATTCTCTGTGATACTCTTGCACCATCATATTCCTCTAACATGGATGGTAATGCGTCCTTGGACAGGTAACACTATTGAGGTAGACTTGTGTTTTCCCAACTGACAGTAGAGGGCGATGAGGTCAACGAATGGACATACAAACTTCTAATGGGGCGTACCTCTTGTCCAAGTGACTTGAGACATTTGATTATGTCAGTGTCTAGCGAGCCCTTGGCTAGAAGTTAAAACCACACGACAGGTTCTCCATCTATAACACAAAATACTAGCAAGACTCTATATGATCCATCAGATTATTTCTTTATTCACATTTAAGATTATTATTTTTCTTTTTTCTAAAAGAAAATTCTTCTTTACAACAAGCTAGTAATCATATCATCGTCTCTTTTTTAACATAGAAAAATAACATTCAATTTCACTAATTTCTTATACTTATACGATCCCCTAAGAGCACGAATTCAAACGAAATTATACAATAATCAATACCAGAAAAGCACATGATCAAATGCATGCAAAAATAACATTAAAAGGTCATGGATTTAATTTTTTTATCCCATTTCTGACTTGTGAGTAATTATTCTTATAAGTTGAACTAAAAAAAATGTTACTCATCTAGAATTATGTCATCCAATTCAGGAGTATTTTCATCATATTTTCTGTAGCTTCTCGCAAATTGAAAAAACTAGTAGGAGCTTGAATTAGAAAGAGTGATTTTTGGAAATAATAAAAATCTGGAAAAATTGGTTAAGTTAAGTTTGAGTTTTTGGTTAACTTTAAACAACCATAACTTCTAGCTCAGGATGAGTTAGGTGTGTTTCCATATATTGTAGGAAATATCTTGGAATAACATTTCCAACGCCGCCAAGTTTGCGCGATTCCGAGTTCGTATGAATGAGTTATGCCCATTGGAAGTTGGGTTGTTCAAAAAAGGAAATCCAATCCGGATTTTAGAAGGGCATTATGGTCTTTTCACCACCCAATTAAGATAATTCGTTTTTAGCAATTAAATTGGGGTCTAAACTGAATTGGTTCAGTTTAGACAATTGGAAACTTACGCTAGGGTTTTTGGAGAAAGAGCGCAAGAGGAGAAACGAGGAGAAAGAGCAAAGTTCGTCGTTCTTGAAGGTTTAGCTTGTGGATTTCAACAACGGTTGATCCCTAAAGAGGTACGTGAGTCTTTCATAGCGTTGGGTTCGTTCAACCATGCGCCAAGCATGTTTATTTCAGCGAAGTTTATTCTAGAAAGTTGAATGTTGATGAATATTGAATGGTATTCTTGAAATTGACTTTCGTTCTTGAGTTAGGTTGAGATTGAGGAGTTCATTGACGTTAAAATGTTGTTTCCTTGAGTTGTTTGAGTTAGATTATTATGTATACATACTGGGTATCTGAATCTAAAGGGAATTTGAACAAAAGAACTGACTTTAGGCGAATTGGGGTTAAAAAATGAAGAAGGAACAAGTCGGGTAGAAATTGGGTACCAGGTTCGCGTCGCGGACCTGTTCCTCAGAAGTATAATTTTTCCCTTCACGTCGCGGCGAGGACACGAACTACTCTGCCTCAAAAAGTATTTTTGTGACCAAATTTTAAATACACCTCCGCGTTGCAGACCCATTCTTAGACAGTGCTTTTTTTTATCTTTTCTCAGGTTTAGCTATCTAAATTCATTCCTAAACATCATGAGATCTTTCCTATCACAAATCATAATCCTTGAATCCATAATTCAATTCATTGAAAGTTAAGAGTCAAGTCAAGAGAAGTTAAGAGTCAAGTCAAGAGAAGTCAAGAGTCAAGTTAAGAGAAGTTCATAAAGATTTCCAAGAGTCTTTTACAAATGTTTTAATTTTGTTTTAAGACTTGTGTTTTGAGTTGAGTAAAGAGTAAAGTTTGAAGTGCATTTCTTCAAAAGAGTATATCGGGACTATGTATTCCCAAAGAGTAAATGTTTTCACATTTAAACAAGAAAGGAAACTGAGATTTCCAAAACAGCCTTTGAACTAGTTTTCAGTAAATAGTAAGAGTAAAGTTTATTATTCAAAGATTATTTTGAAACTAAGTATTCCCAAGAGTTAAAATGTTTTCACATTTGAGCAAGAAAGGAAACTGAGATTTCCAAGAGAGCTTTTAAGCTAAGTTTTTGAATAATTATCTCAAACCAAAGAAAAAGTTCTGTTTTTACAAACATATGAACTAAAGTATATTTTGGGAGTAATATTGAGCACCGATATGGGGACGAGTGACGTTTTAGCCGTAATCAACTGACACTATTTCGGTTCAAGTGTTATACGATCACGTGTGGTGATGTAACCCAACCAAGGGTTGGAATCGTTCCCACAGGGAGTAGTTTTGAGAATTAATAGAAAAATAAAATCTAGTTCTAATTAGTCATAGCTATAGATATTAACGATTAAAAACATACTAAATCTAAGGGGTGACACAAGCGTCAATTATCAATGGGGGTTTGTATTAATTAACAACTAAAAAGCAGCAAAAATATAAGGAAACAAGATAGGGAGACGGGATTCTTGGGATGTGATAGGAATACGGGATAAACTAGACTATCGGGTACATGTTTTTGATGGTACATAGTTGAACATATGTGACTAGGCTAGACTATAGTGGGGGTAAATTCTCTATCGAGAAACTTACCCCTAATCAACTCGGTTCATCTTGAACACTGAGTTATCCATTAAGCACAGCCTCCGCCTTAGCCCATTCACTCTCTTGAGCTGAATGTGTGGGAAAAGGACTACGATTCACTCTTTCGGGTTGAACCCATGTCGACCCAATACCACCAGCTATCAATTTAGTAGTCTTAGTTATACGATTTCTCTCGAGCAAGCGAAAAACACTAAGATGAAATCGTATTTGCAACTACAATCATATTATGTTCATACACAACTACGAAATGAAATCACATTTAAACAACAAATAAACCATTAACAAGCAACACGCAACATATAATCTAACCATTTTGAGAATTAATAGAAAAATAAAATCTAGTTCTAATTAGTCATAGCTATAGATATTAATGATTAAAAACATACTAAATAGGGGGTGACGCAAGCGTCAATTATCAATGGGGGTTTGTATTAATTAACAACTAAAAAGCAGCAAAAATATAAGGAAACGAGATAGGGAGATGGGATTCTTGGGATGTGATAGGAATACGGGATAAACTAGACTATCGGGTACATGCTTTTGATGGTAGATAGTTGAACATTTGTGACTAGGCTAGACTATAGTGGGGGTAAATTCTCTATCGAGAAACTTACCCCTAATCAACTCGGTTTATCTCGAACACTGAGTTATCCATTAAGCACAGCGTCCGCCTTAGCCCATTCACTCTCTTAAGCTGAATGTGTGGGAAAAGGACTACGATTCACTCTCTTGGGCTGAACCCATATCGACCCAATACCACCAGCTATCAATTTAGTAGTCTTAGTTATACAACTTCTCTCGAGCAAGCGACAAAACACTAAGATGAAATCGTATTTGCAACTACAATCATATTAAGTTCATACACAACTACGAAATGAAATCACATTTAAAC
Source organism: Solanum microdontum (assembly GCA_036250385.1). Taxonomy (NCBI): domain Eukaryota; kingdom Viridiplantae; phylum Streptophyta; class Magnoliopsida; order Solanales; family Solanaceae; genus Solanum; species Solanum microdontum. The sequence goes on from JAJONQ010020752.1 coordinate 43,443, forward strand.
AACAAATAAACCATTAACAAGCAACACCCAACAGATAATCTAACCCATATTCACAAAATCACACTCCAAGAATCGGGTTTCAGCTAGACATGTAGAAGATATAAAAATTTATACCAATATCAGTTTCCATCAATTGGGTATGAAGAATTAAGTCTTAAAACACTTCAAGAGTGAAGAATCTGTGATACCTAAGTCCAATTTCTTGGAAATGAAACCCTTTGAATCTTCAAGGTCTACGAACAAAGTCTCCAAAACCCTCTAAAACTTACTACTGAAAATATTCTAAGTGTGAATAATAATTGTCTATGACTTGATACTAATTAACAATTAAAACAAATATTTATAGTGTTAAAAAATTTGTGTTGCAGCTGATCAGTCGGCGCAGTTAGTCGGGATCACTAATGCCTCGGCGATCCGCCTTTTGGTCGATTTCATCGACTTCTTGCTTTAGCTTTCAGCATCTTCGCGCTTTGAGTTGTTGGGTGATATAGTACTGCTTCGCGGAACTACTCGGCGAAACACCGACTACTCCATTTCATCGCCAACTTGATCTTTCCCTTCAGGGCTTAGCACACTGGAACAAAAGGCGATCTACAGGCCGATCGGCGACTCGCCAACTAGGCTCGGCGATCTTCAAGCCTTCATTTTTTTCGTTCTTTTCAGCCGCCTTGTTCCTTCTTGCCAAGTAGTGTCCATGCTTTGCCTCAAACTCCAAATACCTAAAACTTAAGGGTTTTCATCAGATATTGAGACAAAATATGCATTTGACAACACTAATTCTATTAAAATATAGCCCTAAATGAGTCCAATTTGTGGACACGTCAAAAACCCCAACTTAAACTTTTGCTTGTCCTCAAGTAAAACTCAAGTTTAGCAGTTCAAAAGGGATGTCTCAAACAGTGGTACACAAGACTCAAATCATGAATGCGCACTCAAGATTCAATTTACTCATGCGAAGATCAAATGTGTACTCAAAGTTTCAAGTTGTGACACACCATTATCAAAGAATCTCAAGCTCACAATACTTGCTTCAAATGCAAGTTCAAGTTGAAGTAAAGTGTTCAAATTCCCTCATGCAAAGAATGATTCCATTTTTACGCAAAGGTTCACAATTCAAAGCTTTGGAATCAAATACAACATTCACACTCACAAAGAAGAACACAATGCATGCTTTCGCCCATAGGTTTGCCCGTATTTTCTAATCAACAATTGTTTCAGCTCACTCAAGATCAAAAAGGTCTTTTCAAGGCTTGTAATGGGGTTGACTGCAAAGGTATGGTCATTTAGGCTTAGTGACTTTCATCCTCGTGAAATGTGGTGCTTTCAGCACTCTCTTTCCTCTTCTTTCATCAATTTCGTTAGTGCTCATAAGTCATCCCATTTTTCACTTCCATGGATTGTTCGGAACCCCATTTCTTTTGACATTTCTCATAACTTTATTTCACAACTTTTTCTTTTTCTTTTCTATTGTATTTTCTTCTTTTTTGTACTTTATTTTTTATGGAGGTGTTCCATTTTTTCTCAACAGCATGGGTTAAAAGGGACTTTTCTTGCACTTTTTGACTTGCCTTTTCTTTTCACCACACCCCCAACTTAGGCTTTTGGCTTAAGTTGGCTATTCAATCAACCACAAATCATGAGGACTATGGGTAGCGAATTTAATAAAGGTCATGTTTTCATCAAGTTTCGTCAAAAGAAAGGTAAGGCTCAAGAGGTGTTTAAAAAAGGTTCACACACTCACAAGGTAGGCCACGAAAGAGGTATATGTCAAATTGGCTCACACTCTTTGAAGTTCCCTAAGATCATATCAAGAGATAGCATCACTTAGTTGACCGGACCAACAGGGCAAATTCTAGGATCCATCATGCATAGTTCACAGGTAAGCTCATCACGCTAGTAATTGACACTATAAGTCAAACAAGACTCCACACTTTCGCTAGTGTGCAACAATCATCGCAAGAGACTCAATTTGACAAATGGCAAGTCACAACAAGATGCAAAGAGTTCACATATTGTCTATGCAACTTCAATTGGACTCATCATAGCCGCACATTCATGTTTGATCGATTATGAGCACTATTCAAGTCATCGGTATTGATCAAAATCGATACTCAAATTTGTAAGAGAACAACCACATTCATCACATACAAGAGGTGGCAATTTTTTTTTGGAAGGGTCAAAATCATTTGCAATTTAAAGCAAAATGAGACACAAGCTCAAACCTTCCACGAAAACAGTGTCAACATAATTTAAGCACAACGACCCAAATATATAAATAAAATAAATATGCACAAAGGTGGGCCTTACCCCTCCACAAACAAAAATCATTTGTCCTCAAATGCAAATGAATTAAAGTATCCAAAAAAGTGAGCAAAAGTAAGACATAGAGGGAGGTAAAGAAAGGATCCTGTCTATGCAGTCTCTCCATCTGTCTGGGCCTCAGTGCCTAGTGCAGCAGTACGTACTTGGGCATCAGTGCCCAGAATAGTGCACGAGATTTAGGCATCAATGCCTGGAGTCACCTCAGATGGAATAGGAGTTCCAGATCCAATAGGAGCTGTTTTGGACGTCTCAGTCAGTGATATCTGGATCACCGGCTACAGAACCGTCTCTATAAGATCTGGCAAATCTCTAAATATGCTCTCCTCTCAGCGCTCAATCCTCTCCTCATCAGTCACAGCATCCGACTCCTCCTCTGATGTGCCTTCCCTCTGTACTTCTCCGGTGGTGGCCGGAGGAATCTCTGAAGTCTCAGGGGCATCTTCGTCATCAGTAGCCTCTATTAGTGAATTCAGTCGGTAGACTTTAGATAGTCCACATCCTTCCTCAATTCTGCTACATCGGCTTTCAAAGTCGTCACCTTAGAGGCCTTCCCCTGTTTGCTCTCAGAAGTTGTTACTCTCACAGTCAACTCATCAACAGAAGTCTGGAGGGGGGTGAGTGCAGAAAGTATGGCTCTCTCGATCATCGATCCCAGGGATGGATCTCTCCAGTCGGGTCACCCGCATATCAGCTGATTGGGCCAAATTCCTCATCTTCAGGATCATGGCCTGAGTAATCCTGATAGGCTGGGAGAAGGAGGAAGCGCCTAGGGGGCTGCGAAGAAGAAGAAGGCGGATGCACTTGAAGGCCCGAAGGTCGGAGTAGGCGAAGATGCCTCTGCAGGTAAGGAGTCAACCTTAACATCCGAAGAAATATCTGTCGGAACCTCTCTCCTCCCATGAGCCTCCTCTAGTATGTACTCGACCTCAATACGTCGGATGTCAGTGGAGGATGAAGAGGTGACCTCAATATCTCTCACAGTGTCCCGGGGTACTCTAGCATACCGGTACAGCTCAGTGATCAGGACTGGGAATGGCAAAGAAGCTTGTTTCTGTTTGGCTCTCATAGCCATCTCCTGTGAAATCAACAGTCCCAGGTTGATGAGTCTCTTAGACAAGATAGAACCAACGCAAGCTGCTTTCAGATGGCGCAAAATGGACTCGTTCTGGGATGGCATTGTGGTGATGCTGATAAAGCGAAACCAGAACCTAGAAGCAATGCTCAAGTCCCTCTTCTCAATAGGCGCCCCTACATCCATCCACCTCGGGGTGGTGTCAGAAGTCAAAAGAGCCAACAACCCCTTCAAGTCATGTAGGGACTGAGCAATAGGCAACCCCTCGTAAGGAAGTGCAGAGTGCAGCGGTCTATTCAAAATAGTATTAATATATTCACTGTCGCAGCCAACTTCCTTGCCTCTGACCATGACCGACTTCACCGGTCTAAATTTGCTTGCCTTCTTCTTGCTTTTGGGCACCAACTCCCCATAAGCTGTATAGGAATCCCAAATCCAAGAAGAAATGTAAGCGCCTCGGGGACTGGTGAATTGATCAAACTCATGGTTGTGGATGGTGTCCCTGACATTGGGGTACTCGCCCTCCAGGCCCTTTGTAGATAACAATTACTCCTCTAGGATGGTCCATACCTCATCACCTTTCAATCTGTTCAGCAGTCTAGGTGGAGGAACAATAGGGACAGCAAGTATCACTGGAGGTGCTTGGGCTGGCACTGAATCTGCTTCAGGAGGGGTGGCAACTGAGGGAACTCTAGTGGATGTGGATTGAGATCTATCTCGGAGCTCATTCATTTGGTTAATCAAGGGTTGCTCGTCTTCAGGTTCATACAATTCAGCCCGGTAGTCAGCGGCTACTTTCTTAGCTATGTGCTTCTTTCTTTTGCCTTTGTATCTTGATGGGAGTTCTTGCTTTCTCTTCTTTGGAGGACCTGATCCCCCTTCGTTTATAGTAATGCCCCATACTTTCTTATTGGGTGGCGTGGTTAGATTAGTCCGAACCATATCTGTAAAACATTAAAGGCAAGTTAAATAACAATCACATTGAAGCATAGAGAATTAATTGTGGACAGACTAGTCGATCCAGTCGGCAAGTTGCCGAACCACTTTGGTGAGCTAAATGAGGATCGTCGAAGGGATTGGCTCAAAGATTATGGCAAGTCGTCGATGGGAAGGACCTTTCGGCAAATCGCCGACTTCTCCCGGTGAGCAAGAGTTTGTCCACAGAAAGTTACAGTGCAACAAGGGTTTTAGGGGTGCAGACAAAGGGCGATTAAGCATACTATCGGCAAGTTGTCGAGTGCTTTTGGCGACCAAAGGCTTCTCGCCAAAAATTACAAAAACCAACAATACATATAGCATGAAATTAAAGGTGTGATGGGGTCATTAGGTGAACCGCCGAGTGGTTTGGCGAGCTCGACCCAGCTCGCCAAATGGCCCAACGTGCCTATTTTAAATCCACCTTCTCGAATTCAACCCCGCAACCCCCGAAAATAAAATTAAAACATGTAATATCTTAATTAGGCTCAGACCCATAGCACCCATCACCCCAAAATACTCAGACTTCTTCTGGTTTTGCCATATTTGGTGTCATCCGCTCTATCATTAAGAAATTTACGTCAATTAGCACAAACACGGGCTAATCAAACTTCACCCAACCAATCTAAACATCACGCAAGCACAACCTCATAAAATTTCATTCATCTAAAATTACAAATTGACAGGAATTTGATGATCAAAATAATACGGGCAAGATTATTAACTTATAATTGGCATTTAAACAATCTAATCCTATCAGAGAGGCCTAGCACACAACAATACGATATGATCATTGCAAATGAGTACACATTTTTTGAAAGTAAACTCGAGATTCGGAAACCAACCTTAGATGCCAATTAAAATAGGATTAAAATGCGAGGCGGCAAAATAATCCTAGTTCCGAGCACCAATCAACAACCAAAATACTAATGGAAAGCAAGAATATTGAAAATACTAAATTGGTGTGAGTTTGTGAAGTTTGAAAGTGAGGGAAAGTAAAGAGTTTGAAACTTTAAAACCTTTGGCCATATATAACCATCCAGTTCGCGTCCATTCGACGACGTTAGTTACGTCCGCCGATCCACTCGGCGAAGCGCCGAATGGTCACTTACCCCATCGATTTCTACAGGACCTGCATTTTCTTTGGGGTTAAGCCGGTGGTCTTAATCATAGTCGCCGACCTGCTCTTGAGCTCGTCAAATTTTCAGGGTCTGAGTTGAAATTGTGTTGAGCCAAACGGTGGATCAATTTGGGCTCCCTGACTGGACCATTGCTCGCCAATCTGCATTCTCCAAACACTTTCCTCATTTAAACCTACATAACAAACACACCATTATTTACAACACAAAACTAAAGCATTTATGGGTTTTGGGATGTCTCCCAAACAGTGCCTTAATTAACGTCGTGGCATGACGTAAGTCCTTATTCACTCTCCATCATTGGGGTTGGCCCTAGTGTTACTAGGTAACCCCAATAGTTTATTTGAGTGGAGAGGGAGCACTGCATAACTCATGAGTGTCCTGATCTGCTGGATCGATCTAGAATAAAAGCCAATCATCAGATTTAACACTTCAATAATCTCCTTCATCTCTTCTAACACCCGATCTTGTTTGGTGATCTTTTGGAGAATGATTTGTAGTGTGTCCTCGACACGATTGTTCTCCATGTCTCTAGAATTTTTCCACTCATGAGGGGGTATGTACATCCCTTGACTTTTTCACTAGTCCTCCACCTTTGATATTTTGGTGTCTAAATCGTTCACCTCAGTTACCAGTGCAGTTAACTTGAAGTCCCTCTTGACTTCTTGATTCTTCTCAGCCAATTTGCTACCATTTCCCTCAGCCATGCTCAGGGTAGCTGCCTACAACAACAACTCAAAGAAAAACAAAACTAAAAATAAAGTTAGTAAAATACGACTAAGTAGAATAAGAGAATTTTCCTACACTAAGAATTCTCAAATAACACCACACCCCGACATGGGCGCCATTTTGATGCTTCAGATGTAATCAACTGATACTATTTCGGTTCAAGTGCCATACGATCACATGTAGTGATATAGCCCAACCAAGGGTTGGGATCGTTCACACAAGGAGTGATTTTGAGAATTAATAGAAAAATAAAATCTAGTTCTAATTAGTCATAGCTATAGATATTAACGATTAAAAACATACTAAATCTAAGGGGTGACGCAAGCGGCAATTATCAATGGGTGTTTGTATTAATTAACAACTAAGAAATAGCAAAAATATAAGGAAACGAGATAGGGAGACGGGATTCTTGGGATGTGATAGGAATACGGGATAAACTAGACTATCGAGTACATGCTTTTGATGGTAGATTTTTGAACATTTGTTACTAGGCTAGACTATAGTGGGGGTATATTCTCTCTAGAGCAATTTACCCAGAATCAACTCGGTTTCTCTCGAACACCAAGTTGCAGCATTAAGCACTGCCTCCGCCTTAGCCCATTCACTATCTCAAGCTGAATGTGTGGGAAAAGGACTATGATTCACTCCCTCGAGCCGAACCCATGTCAACCCAATACCACTGGTTATCAATTTAGTAGTCTTAGTTTTACGACTTCTCTCTCGAGCAAGCCAAAAACACTAAGATGAAATCGTATTTGCAATTACAATACCATTAAGTTCATACACAACTACTAAACAAAATCACATTTAAACAACAAATAAATCATCAACAAGCAAGACCCAACAGATAATCTAACCCATATTTACAAAATCACACCCCAAGAATTGGGGTTTTAGCTAGACATGTATAAGAGATAAAAATTTATACCAATATCAGCTTCAATCAACTAGGTATGAAGAATTAAGTCTTACAACACGTCAAGAGTGAAGAATCTTTGAGACCCAAGTCCAATTTCTTGGAGATGAAACCCTTTGAATCTTCAAGGTCTAAGAACAAAGTCTCCAAAACCCTCTAAAACTTGAAACATAAAATATTCTAAGTCTGAATAATAATTTTCTATGACTTGATGGTAACTTAACAATTTAAACAAGTATTTATAGTGTTTGATAATTTTCTATGACTTGCTTTAGCCTTCAACATCTTTGCACTTTGAGTCATTGCGTGATATAGTACTACTTTGCAAATATACTCGGCGACACGCCGATTGCTCCATTTCATCCCCAACTTAATATTTCCCTTCAAGGCTCAGCACGCTGAAACAAAAGGCGATCTCCAGGCCGATCGATGACTCGCCAACTGGGCTCGGCGATCTTCAGGCCTTCATTTTTTTGTTCTTTTCAGCCACCTTTTTCGTTTTTGCCAAGTAGTGTCCATGCTTTGCCTCAAACTCCAAATACCTGAAACTTAAGAGTTTTCATCAGATATTGAGACAAAATATGCATTTGATGACACTAATTCTATCAAAATATAGTCCTAAATGAGTCCAATTTATGGACTCATCAACGAGCTTGAGTTCAGATAACTCACGTCTCCATAAACCATGTAGCCATCTTGGGTAGTAAAGGATCATACTTTTTAGATGACTCCTTAAGATACTTGTAGCCTATACTAGTGGATCCACTTAGTTAAGTGTTCCATATGACGGCAAAGTATTGGACAGTACTGGCAGTGTGGGCAAGACGTTGTATCACCACTTAGGCTCATAGTGGTGGTTGTCGGTTAGAGAAACTCCCACAGAAACTATATTACTTTATTATATGAGTAAAGTTTAGTTTGTTATTGCATTTTCTTTAACGAACTAAGTTGTTTTCTACTGTTTTAAAGGCTTTCTATATATTGCATGTGTTTTGTTGTTTTATATTGAGTTAAGTTGTCCAGGAGTTGAGTAAAGTCATGGTAAGTGTTTCTTTCATATTCTTTTCAAGCTTAAGTTATGTTTAACATTCCAACTCACATACTCGTACATTCAATGTAGTGATGCTAGTTGGCCTGCATCTTATTATGATGCAGACGTAGGTAACTAGGATCAGCATCCAATGCCTTGTTGATCCAGTTGAGAACTCAGAGTCAGTTGGTGAGCCTCTTAGCTTTCCGGAGGATCCTTTTATTGCTTTCAGTATTTTTGTTCATTAGGATGTCGTGGGTCTTGTCATGACATCCATCTCAGTTGTTTAGAGGCTTCATAGACAAAGTTAGTGATGTTAGTTCATGAGTCTTTACTTTTCCTTTTCAGTTAAGTTGAGACTTGAGTTTCCACTTTGGCAGTGAATGTTATTATTACACATTCTAAGTTATATTTTGACCAGTTCAGTTTACTTATTTTAAAAGTATTTATCTGGTGTAAAGTCTTCCGCTGAGTAAGTAAGCCAGGCCAAGGGTTCGCTTGGGGCTAGCAATGGTTCTCAAGTGCCGGCCACGCCCAGAATGTAGGCTCAGGGCGTGACATTTTCTGGATTTAATAACATTATTTGATGACTATGATTTACAAGAACTTATTGGATTATAGCTAAATAACAATACTTTTATTATAAAATTCTTTTAATTTTTAGTGAAGAAATCATGATCGAGTTAAACAAGTCTTTTAACTATTTTTATTTTATTAGAAGTCCTAATCTTTGATATTTAGAAAGGTGTGTATTTTTGGGTTCGAAAGTGATTAGGGCGTTATGCGGAAGCTTACAATTGCAAATCAGATGGTTGACAAATCAAACGACAAATAAAAACATACTAAAGACATATTATTAATATGGTTTGGTCAAGCAACCTACCTATTGAAAACTAATATTAAAAGAATAATAATAAATTTGTTTAGGAGAAAATATCCCCATAAACAAGACTCTTAAACGACTACATTGTGGATGCCCTTGTGTTCTTAATGTGAGAAGAGGGGTTTCCTATTTATAGGATTCCATATGTTTTCTCTAAGGAAAGAATAAATCAAATATGTAAGAAAATTATATTTTCCTTCCAGAAAAAGTTTAAGCATTTATCGTAATAATTTTACTTTTCTTTTAAGGAAAAAATAAACTTCAAATAAGGTAAGAAAATCAGGGTAAAACCCTAACAAATCTCCCCTTTTGGCCAGATTTTCTTGACAAAACTTGATCCGCTTGCTTCTATGCTTGATAATCTTGTTCTTCACAAAATCTTTATTGTTGTTGCTTGTCATGATTAAAAAAATATATGGGTTAAAATGGTTTTAAAATATTTTGTTTTTATTTTTAAAAATTGCAACAACGGGAATGTTGAAAATATGGTTTAAAACTTCTTTTCCACCTGTAGTTGGACAAAATCTTCATTATTATCAAATTTGTTGCAGATTGGTTTGAAACCAATTGAATATGTCTTCAACCTCGCTCCATTGGATCATTATACAATGTGATCTGATACCGCTTGTCGAGTTTGAAAATTATTATGGCGTCATGCGGAAGCTTACAATTGCAAATCAAATGGTTGACAAATCAGACGACAAATAAAAATATACTAAAGACATATTATTAATATGGTTTGGTCAAGCGACCTACATATTGAAAACTAGTAATAAAAAAAATCATAAATATGTTTAGGAGAACATCTCCCCATAAACAAGACTCTTAAATGACTACATTGTGGATGCTCTTGTGTTCTTAGTGTGACAAGAGAGGTCTTCTATTTATATGATTTCATACGTTTCCTCTAAGGAAAGAATAAACCAAATATGGAAGAGAATTATATTTTCCTTTCAGAAAAAGTTTAAGCATTTGCGGTAATACTTTGACTTTTCTTTTAAGGAAAAAATAAACTTCAAATAAGGTAAGAAAATCTGGGTAATACTTTTATTATAAAATTATTTTAATTTTTACTTAAGAAATCACGATAGAGTTAAACAATTCTTTTAACTATTTTCATTTTATTAGAAGTCCTAATCTTTGATATTTAGAAAGGTGTGTATCAGTTTTACTCCCTTTGTCAAAATTTTGTTTGAGTTATTAGAAATATAGAGAAATAAGATTCATGATTTATTTTATATAATTTTCAATCTGTTGACACAGATGTTAAATACTTTTCAATTTATTTGAAATTTATGAAGGTAAAATGAAGTTTTGTTTGATTATATTTTTTGTAAAGGAGACACTACACCAAAAATGATTTTTAGCAATAATTAACTAATCGCAATAGTTTAATTGCTGCATAATATGTTTTCAATGACTATTAGTACTCTTTGTAAATGTCCATAAAGCCTATAGAGAGATTGAATTCAATGGAAATTAACTAATGTCGGTAAAAGTTTTAGCACTCTTTGTATCGTTGGGACGAAAGGAGTACTCGTTGTAATTGAGGCGGTTCGGTTGGGCTGAAAGGAGTACTCGTACTCTAGCTTAGTTTTTCCTTGTTGAATAGGTTGCTTGTTGAGTATTGTGTTGTTTGGTACTCACTCCTTGCTTCTACACTGGTGTAGGTTCCAAGCTCAGACTCGTGTAATCTTTCTCCTTCATCTATTTTCTAGGCTTTCAGAGGACATTGAGAGGTAGCTGCTTGTAATCCCGACGGGTCCTCTTATTCCTCGCATGTATTGTTCTATTAAAAAAATAAAGACATTGAGCCTTGTAATTATATCTTTCAGTTTTGTATTTTATACATTAGAGTGTTATACACGTGACAACCAGGTTTTGAGGGTATTTTAGAATGACTAAGTTTTCCGTTCGTATGCTATTATTGTTTTTCTTTACGCATATCTTTTGTATTGTTGGGTTTGAGGCTGACTTATAATGGTAGAATTATAAAAGTGTCATCACGTCCATTTTTAGATTGTGACATTATTGCAAAAGTAATTGCTCAAGATTGCTTTACCAATCCATAATTATAAATAACGCACCTCTTCCATAAAACCACTGTGTGATTGTCCTAACATAAAAACCAACTCTTTCACCCAACGGCCACACCTGAATAGTTTTTGAAATTCATTATGTCCAAATTAAATTTTAACTTGAAATCAACCAATACAAAATTAATAATTTTAAGTTTAGGTCTAAACAGCAATTAATAAAAATAAGACTTGTTCTAAAGATAAGGAAATTTATACTCAAAATGTGATAATTGCTGCTAATTAAAGACCATTCTGGTGTAGTGCAAACACAAGTTTTCTATCCATAAGATTACCTCCCCACACTTCTCCATCACTTAAGTAATCTCAAGTCTACCTAAATAGTTTTAACCACAAATATATGACTTTATCATCCTCATCCGATAGTAAAGGGGCCTCATAAAATTTCTGCCGTGCATGGTTGATTTTGTAGAATGCCTTGATCCTTCCGCGACCTTGTGGCCTTCTATTGTATAGTTACAACTAACCATAGCAGCATGTGACATAACAAGTGACGCAACAACCTCCTTGTGGTTGTATGCCATACATTCACAATCAATTGCAACAACAGGTTGATTGGAAATATACAACATACAACTACAAGGATGTAGTTGAGTTATTTGTACCATAGCATGATGTTGTTGTGGTTAATTGTAACTATACCGCAATGAACACGAAACCAGTGAGGCACAAAAGCATTCCATGGTGTGTTAAAAATAAATTGCAGATGGCCTGGAACTCTCCCTTACACCGCTAGATTCCTCAATAGGGATGATAAAAGTGTCTCCGATAGGATAACACTATTGGGATAGACTACCGACTATCCAAGAGATGGTACGTCTTGGTGAGTCATTCTTTTATTGATGGTGGCTATATTTTTCATAAAGGATTTAGTTTAGAGATCAGAGAAATGAATTTGTGAGGAACTAAAAAATGTTCATAAAAATATAAAGGATAATGACTTCCATAAAATGGTAAGAATGCTTGGATAAACAAGGCGAAAAGTTTAATGTATTATCACGGTAAAAGGGTAATTTTAGATATTTCTTAAGAAAATTAATTCATCTTTGACCCGTTTTGAATTTGTAAATCCCAAATGCAACATTTTCCCGCTTCCTCTTCTTTTTGTTTTTCGTATTTGCTTATTAGATTCGTAAATTTAAAATGTTATAATTTTACATCAAATTTCTTGCTTTATTTACTTTTAATTTATGATTACTATTTTCCCATTTTTGATATCAAATTCATGGTGAACTTGAAGAAATAATTTTTGTTGTACCTTGTTTGTCATATGTTTCTAAAGTCTTTATATCAAATTCATAACAATACGTTTTTTTGTCATATGTATGTAAGGTCTTGATATCAAATTGATAATAAAACCTTTTTTGTCATATGTCTCTAAGGTCTTGATATTAAATTCATGGTGACCTTGAAGAAATAATTATTATTGTAATTGCCATATGTCTCTAAGATCTTGATATCAAATTCATAACAAGAATTAAATTGTAATTTGAATCACTACTAATAGTATATATAAAGTATGTTATGACTGAAATTATTATGTACTTTCATGTAATTTTGTTAGACATGTTAAATATTTAAATTATTGACAAAATTTTAACTTTTAATTAAGATAGAAAGAAAAAATTTATAAGAAGATAAAAAAGAAAGGCTAGCCTGTTAACGAGCTAATGAATCCCCTTCTCGTTGCCATTGAACCTGCCAATCAAATTCGTCGTAAGACTCATAATGATCAACTTTACGAAGATCCCATTCTATTCCGGAAGCTCGTAGCATTGGTCCCGATAAACCCCAATTTACTGCCTCGTCTCTCCCAATAATGCCTACGCCTTCAACTCGTTCTAAAAAAATAGGATTCCGGGTAATAAGTTTTTGATATTCAGCAACCCCTGTTAAAAAATAATCGCAAAAATCCAAACATTTATCTATCCAGCCATAGGGTAGATCGGCAGCCACTCCTCCAATACGAAAATAATTATGCATCATTCGCATACCGGTGGCAGCTTCGAATAGGTCATATATCAATTCTCTTTCTCAAAAATATAGAAGAAAGGGGTCTGTGCACCAATATCCGCCATAAAAGGACCACCCTCCTAGGGTTGGGCTGGGTTGTTTATTTCAAGACCCTTTCAAATGAAGAGTCGACTCACCCTAACTCAAATTTCTTAGCCAACAAGGCTTGGGCCAGATGGGGCTGAGTTGGGCTGACCAATTTTGACAACTCTAATGAAAAAGATGTCGATGCTTGTAGAAGATGCTGGTGAAATGTAGAAATTTCACAGGGTAGACCGTTGAGTATCATAAATTTTGCAAGGAAGATCCTTGAAATATTTTAGAATTGATAAATATTCTAGAAAAAGGACTAATTTATAAATATGTAGGGACTGATATGATAATAGTTATTTTTATATCAGTCATTGCGGATTAGTATAAATAAGGAGTTTTATCACTAAAGGCATCAAGCAAATACCAATTTTCCTTGCAAGCATCCTCCTCCTCCTCCTCCTTCTCCTCCCCCTACTCCTCCTCCTCCTCTTCCTTAAAATAAATAAATATGGAAGAACAAAATGAGTTACATGGTGTATGGAAGTACCAATGCATCATTTGTAATCAACTCTTTTCTTCAAACCAATATATAGCTGGCCATACAAAGATTCACACTAAGGATGGTTGGGTTAAAGTAACCCACCAATAAAAGGTTTTTGTCCTATTTCCTAATTATCAACATCCACAAAGTTCTACTACTATTGACTCATCATTAACTCACCAACAACAACATATCTTTTCGACCAGCGTAACTGACATTGATTCACCAAATTCTCGTCAATTGGGTCTGTCTCCAGTACCGACTCCTCCTAAGCAAGAACTGAGGCTTCGTGATATGAAGACTCTAGCGAGATTCAGGGGTCGTCTTACCAAAGAGGAGGACAGAGTTGTTTTGCTTCTTCTTGATATTGCTAAGAAATAGGTTACTCATTAATTGATATATATATATATATATATATATATAATAATTTGCGCCATTTTTGTAATTCCTTTCAACGTTTATATATTTATGTTTTTTTCCTTCTTAAGTTTCAATTTTTTGCTTAGATTGATATTTTCTATGATCTGATTTACATTCATTTATGGAGATATGGAAGATGTTGATAGAGAGGGGAAATCCTATTTTTTCTTAACCTTTATGCCCCTCCTCAAAATTTCATAGATGTCATTTGATTTACAAAACATTGTATCATCAATCCCACCTTTTATATATGATATAATCAAAAGGATTTGATATGAAAATAATACTAACCTTAGCTATTAACTCTGATCAAATACGGAATTTATAAGTGTGATATTAAAAATTAATACGAGGAAATGAACTTATTATCACTTACAAAGTGAAAATAACATTTTCGAATGTCTTATGTTGAAAAAATGAAAACCTCTAACAAAAAAGGCATAAAACATATAAAAACTAAGTTTGTAAAGGAGTATAAACTAAATCTAATATCTATAATGAGATAACCTAGATAATCCTTGTTCTTTACATGATTTCTTCTCATATCTTATTCAAAAGAATAATAATTTCTTTTAAAAATATTTGATTAATGTGATCCCCAAAAGAACCTAAACTCTAATACAACTCAATTAGAGTGAAATCTTAACATTTAGAAAAAGGAATCAACTAAACCTATTAGTTACAGAGAATCATGAGATATTCCTCCACTTAGGATTTTGTTAGTGGTGGACCTCAAATAAAAGGAAATGAGCGATGGTCAAGGACTATGCTTTACTGACTATGGTGAATATACATGGTGGCGAAGAGGATGCATTAAGAGCTAAATGAAATGTTTCAGTGATGTATTGTGCTCTTTCTCTTTCTTAGGTTCTCAAGGGAGAGTATTTGGTATAGTGAAGAGTCCTTTTGTCTTTTTTAAGTCAGTGAGGAAAAATAAAAGTGTGTGTGCAGGATTACGAGAAAAATGTGTGTGTATGCAAGAGTATGGAGAAAAATGTGATTGTGTAGAGTGTGTCAAGTCATCATAAGGGTGTGAATAAAAAATGAATTTGTACATGGTGTATTAGTTCATCATGAGGGTGTATATGAAAAATGTGATTGTGTGTAGAATGTATCAGGTCATCATGAGGGTGTATATGAAAAATATCTTTGTGTAGTATGTGTCAGGTCATTATGAGGGTGTATATTTGATGTTTGCATAATCAAGACACAACTTGTGATTCAAGTGACTGCGATCGTACAATAGTAATATAACCCAACCTAATGGGTTAGGGTCGAGAGCCAAGAGAGCGGTTTCTGAGAATTAAGAGTTAAGTGCGAAAGTGCTAGAGTTAACCATAGCTAAAAACATTATCGAGTAAAAACATCATAAATTAAGGGGTTGACACGAATGTTAATTATCAATGGGGTGTTTGTAGTCAATTAACAACTAAAACAGTGAAAACAAAAAAATCCGAATATAAGGAAACGAGATTCTTGGGATGTGATAGGAATATGGGATAAACAAGACAATCGGGTAAATGCTATTGATAATCAATTGCTGAACATTTGTAACTAGTCTAGACTTTAGTGGGGGTTAATTCTCTCTCGAGCAATTTACCCGAATCAACTTGGTTTATCTCGAACACCAAGCACAGCCTCCGCCTTAGCCCATTCACTCTCTCGAGCTGAATGTGTGGGAAAAGGCCTAGGATTCACTCTCTTAAGCTGAACCCATGACGATCCAATAACCACCTGCTATCGATTTAGTAGTCTTAGTTTTAAAATCTCTCTCTCGAGCAAGCCAAAAACACTAAGATGAAATCATATTTGCAACTACATTCCCATTAAGTTCAAACACAACTACTAACCAAAATCATATTTAAACAACAAATAGACTAACAATAAGCAATACCGTACAGGAAATTTAACCCATATTCACAAAATCACACACCCATGAATTGAGGTTTTAGCTAGACATAGAGAAAAGGAAGAAAATGATATCAAATCGAAGTAACATCAACTGGGTATGATTTATATTCATTTTAATCGAGTCTAGGATGAAGAATTTTAAATACCCACTTCCAATTTCTTGGAATTGGAAGTTTTCACTAAGAACAAGGTCTCTCAACTTGAAACTTTGAAAATAAAATGTTGTATCTGAAAGTGCATACTAAGATAAAAATTCAACTAGTATTTATAGTTGTCAAAAAATGTGCTGCAAAGGTTCACTCGGTGCAGTTAGTCAGGGTCGTCGATGCACTCGGTGACCTGCCCTTTGGTCTGCTTCATCTCCTTTTAGCTCTTGCCTTCCGCATCTTCGCGTTCTGGATCATTGGGTGATATAGTACTGCTTCGCAGAATTGTTCGGCGACACGCCGACTGCTCCTTTTCATCGCCGACTTGATCTTTTCCTTTAGGGCTCAGTACATCGGAACTTTGGGCAAGGTTAAGGCCTTCGGCGACTCGCCGAATGCATTAGGCGATTCTCAGGCCTTCTTTTCTTCGTCTTTTCAGCCGTTTTGTTCCTTTTTGCCAAGTAGGGTCTATGCCTTGCCTCAAACTCCAAATACTTGAAATTAAGGATTTACATTAGTTATTGAGACAAAATATGCATTTGAGGATACTAATTCCATTAAAATAAAGCCCTAAATGAGTCCAAATTGTGGACTCATCAATATTGTAAGGGACAAAAAAACAACTGTGATGGAATCTTCCCCAAATAAAAGCGACAAAAAATTATTGGCACTCTTTTTTATGTAATTTTTTATTTTTTAAAGAGAGTAAACAAATAACTAAAAAAACTACTGGTTAATTAGTTAAGTAATCTTAACTAAAAAAATAAAATTTAATTAACAAAATAATAATTTTAAAAAAAATATTTCTGTGAAGTTTTTCTTCTTTCAAATAAAGAAATAAAAATATATATGTATATTCTAAAGAAACGTCTTCTTTTTGTGTGCTTTTCAATTTTCCAATAAAACCTATTAAAATGAAAAAGAAAGTTAAAAGACTAAGATTAATTCCAACCATAAAATGTAATGCTAAAATAGTATTTACAAAAATAAATGAAAGACGGACAAAAATCATATGTCTTGAAAGCAATAAGATCTAGTAAATTGTACTAGTCATCAAATCAGGTTATTAAATTTTAGGAAAAATGATTTTCAATAAACTACCCCAAATTAGATGACATAAATTTAAATGAACAAGAATATTTTGAAAACAATTGGCAATAATGCTTGGCCAAACAAGGTAAAAAGATAAATATATTAATTATGGTCAATGGGTAATTTTTTGATATTTCATAAAAAGAAATTAAAAAAACCTCAGCTTTGACTTGTTTTGAATTTTGAAACCTAAA
>JAJONQ010020753.1:0-32276 GCA_036250385.1 Solanum microdontum
CAACGACATCCGAAACCTCGCAAGTCTATGGCAACACTAGTCTAAGCCTAGACTAAGGTCAAACATACTTCAAATCAATATTATCATATACACCACAAAGTATGGATGTTCAATAATATCAAGAGACATGCTGTCACAATCCAACAATTTCCTGAAATAAGGTCTAAGGCAGGAATTATAGAAATCTAGCATGCTCGACACCCGAACCCCTCCATACTCAAGCAAATCAATAAACAAATGCCTAAACATGCTCAATCTCACGAGAGAAAGCCATAGCCTACCTGAAAGCCGACCACGCGTGCTCCAACTCACGGTACCAGATCTTTTCCCCTCCGAACGGTCTCCGAATGCTTCCCCACTAACAAAAGGTTAATCACCTCGTCATTACGAATATATTGACACTAAAATTATATTTCTCAGAGACGGACCTAAAATCGGGTCTAAAACGGGATTGTGGGGCCCACAATTGAAATCTCGAAATCGAATCCGTTGAAATGTCCCAAATACCTTACTAAACTAATACCCCAAAATTTTAGCACAAACAGATGCCTAAAACACAGCAAATCAGCCACAACAATTAAAATTGGCAGCCCCTTGATCATCAATTTCTGAAAAAACGAGACCTTTTCAACCCAAACAGATTATACCACGATGATCCTTGCGAAAAACTCTACAAGTTAGCCTCAATAATGACTCAAAACGGACCTAAGATGATCAAGATCTCACATTTCAAAATTCAACAACAATTCAATCCGGAAATCATTCTAGCAGTGGCTAAATTCGATTCCTTACCTCAAACGAAGCCTCCCCTCTCGTTTCTGAGATCACCTCTATATTCCCCACAAAATTCTCTTGAAGTTAGCCTTTTGAAGCACCTAATTTGGACTCAAAATGAAGGACAAATCTTATGTTGAAGTTGAGGAAAAAATTGGACGAAACTCGTCCTAAAATATGGAAATTTTCAGATTTCCAGCCGCTGCCACGTGGTGTCGCGTGGCTCTACCACGTCACCGCCGCGTCAAAATTCTACAACCCTTCAAACTTAAATTTCGATGTTCCGGACTCGTTCGGTCCCCGATATATTAGACCTTATCGCATAGCCAAGAGGATTGGCAATGTAGCTTATGAGTTAGAGCTACCACTTGAATTAGCAGCGGTTCATCCGGTATTTCACATCTCCATGTTGAAGAAGTGCATGAGCGATCCTTCATTGATTATATCAACTGAAAATATTGAGATCAAGGATAACTTATCTTATGAGAAGATTCCAATCCAAATTCTAGATCGCCAAGTTGGCAAGTTGAGAACAAATGAGGTAGCATCAGTCAAAGTAATTTAGAGAAACCAATTTGTTGAAGAATCTACTTGGGAAGCTGAAGAGGACATGAAGAAGAGATATCCACATCTCTTTGAATTCGAAGAAAGTGAAGATCAAGGTACTAATTTTCTACTTAGTGCTCTCTAACTTATAAATGAGTATGTTATTTGTTTGCATTTGCTTGTTGGGTGTTTGAGTTTGATGTTGCACCATAAGCCTAGTAAGAGTAATCTCATTTGAGGAAGAATGTTCCCAACATGGAGATATTGTAACATCTCGCAACTAGAAAGAACTAGAAAGAAGTTATAAATCTGGAAATAGTCAATTTTGGAAAGTATAAGGAAATTTGGAAAATTTTAAGTTAAAGTGAGTTTTTGGTCAACTTGAAACAACAATAACTCCTATCTCAGGATTATTTAGGTGTAGTTCTAGATATGATTAGAAATCTCTTGGAATGATTTTTCCAACGCCGCCAAGTTTGCGCAATTTCGAGTTCGAATGAGTGAGTTATGCCCTTTGGAAGTTGGGCTGTTGGATTAAGGAAATGTCCAATCCGGAATTTTAAGGGGTATTTTAGTCTTTTCATTTCCCTATTATTTTAATCCATTTTTAGGAGTTTAATACGGGACAAATCATATTTTAATCAGGTTTAGAATTTGGGGTTTCACGCTATGGCTAAGGGGAAAGGAGAAGAAGAAGCAAGAACATTCAAAAATCTTCGTAGGTTGGCTTGTGAAATTCGTCGGGGGTGATCCCTACATGGTATGTGAGTTCACATAGCATTGGGTTAGTTCACCCACGCGCCAAGCATATTTAATTCAGCGAATTTCGTTCTAAAAGAGTTAGAATTTGATGTTTTTGAATTGTTTTCATTCTTGAACTTACATGTGATTAATGTATTTTCTTGAGATGTTTTAGCAATTGTTAAGAGTATTTCGAGTTAGATTCTAGTGTACATGTGTTGGGTATCTGTATCTAAGAAAGTATTAAGAAAATGAGTTGATTTATAACGATTAGGGATCAGAAAACGAGTTGAAAAACTCATCAGACGCACCTGGGGAAGGCCAGGCATGTTGCGCCCCCATAGCGCTAGGAGGCTGGGGAGGCGCGCTTGTAGTGCACCCAAAATGCACCCCAGTAAATTGGGGACTGGCGCGGCGCGCCAGGGACGCGCCCGGATCGGTGTTTTTCACCCAATTTTCGTCATTTAGTCCATTTAAGTCCTTGTAAA
The DNA here is from genome assembly GCA_036250385.1 of Solanum microdontum. NCBI lineage: Eukaryota > Viridiplantae > Streptophyta > Magnoliopsida > Solanales > Solanaceae > Solanum > Solanum microdontum. Next base: position 2,550 of record JAJONQ010020753.1, read on the forward strand.
GTGTACTTACACATTCCATTGATTCTAACAACTCTAAATGACTTCTAAACATCTATAAATCATCTAGAAACATGAATCATAACCTTGAATCCATAAATTCAAATTCAAGGAAAGTCAAGAGCCAAGTCTAGGAAGTTCTCAGAGTCTTTTTAAGAAGTCTTTTGCAAATGCTTTTAACTTTGTTTTAAGACTTAAAGTTCAAGTTGAGTAAAGAGTAAAGATTAAAGGTTGAAGTTCATTTCTTCAAAAGTATATAGGGACTATGTATTCCCAGAGGGTTTAAAATGTTTTCACATTAAAACAAGAAAGGAAACCTCGATTTCCAAAGAGCTTTCGGGCTAATTTTCATAAAAGAGTAATCGCTTTCTAAATGAAGAAAGCGGGGAAACTTTGATTTTCAAGATAGCCTTTGGGCTAAGTTTTTTAGCACTAATCTCAAATCATAGAAGAAGTATGTTTTTAAACATAAAGAGCTAGTATATTTTGGGAGTAGTAATAAGCACTGAATTTGGGGGTAGCATGATTTCAGATAACTCACGTCTGCATAAAACCATGTATCCACCTTGGGTAGAAAAGGGTCATTCTTTTTAGATGAACCCTTTTCACAACAGACTAGTGAATCCACTTGGTAGTTTAGGTCCTATACCTTTGGCCGGGTATATGATGCGTTGGCAGTGTGAGGTAGATCACTGTATCATCACTATACCTCTTAAGTGATGGTTGCCGGTTAGAGAAACTCCCACAGAAGTTATTGTATTTTTACATACATTTCAGAGTTATGTTGTATCTTTGTATATACACAGAGTTGTAATCATATTTTTAAACAACTTTTCTTTATATTGCACTTGTTTTAAACTACTTTATATTGAAATGAGTTCAGTTAAGTATTCATGAGTTGAGAAGAGCCAAGGTAAGTGTTCCTTTCAGATTCCCTTTCAAGCCTATGTTATTTTAGCATTCCGACTCGAATACTCGTACATTCAATGTACTGATGCCAGTTGGCCTGCATCGTCTTATGATGGAGACACATGTAACTAGGATCGGCATTCTAGCGGACCGTTGATCCAGTGAGCAGTTCAGAGTCAGTCGGTGAGCCTCCTTGCATTCCAGAGGATCTATTTTCATTGCTTTCTAGTTAGTTCAGTAGGATGTTGTGGGGTTTGTCCCAACATCCACCTCAATTGTTTTAGAGGCTTCATAGACAGTCAGATGTTAGTCCTTTGAGTCTTTTCATTATCATTCTTATGTTAAAGACTTGGGTTGCCACTTTTGGCCAAGTTGAATATTTAATCCTTAAAACATTCTTAGTTATCTTATTAGCCAGTGCAGTTAATTGTTATTGATCTTTTTAGATATGAGTATTGTCTTCCGCTGAGTTAAGTAAGTCATGCCAAGGGTTCGCTTGGGGCCAGCAATGGTGTTCGAGTATCAGTCCCGCCCAGGGTGTATGCTTGTGGCGTGACAATAACTAAAAAATTAGTGCATGATACATTATTAGTTATATATCTTATTTTGTTTGAGAAATACTGTAATTTAAAACTAAAAAAAAAAACATTATACATGTAATTGTTCCAAAATAGCTTATTTTTTTGTGTGTGTTATTCATAACATAAAGTTTATGTATCAAGTACATTTATATTGAACATGATAAACACTAATCGAAGATTCAACAACATTAGAGTTATGTATCAATACCTTAAATATGAACATTGTACATTGCATAAACAAAGGTTATTCTAGCAGTGATGTATTAGATCAATGATAATACTAACAAAGACTAATTTAAGACTCAAAATAAACGAGATACATTAAAAAATTGTTTATTTGATAGTGATGGCCATGCAATGGCAGATCTTACTTTTTCTTCTTTTTTAGACGTTTTTCAATAGTAGATACATTAAAATAAAATAAATATTTTTCAAGAAAAAATTTCAACGATGATATGATTAACTAAAATTTCAAACGTTCAATAAGATTTCAATGGGGGCAGGGGCAAAGTAATTTTATTTTTATTTTTTAAGATGAAAAATTAAAAAATAATAATAAAAGAAATCGGAAATTGAAGTGATGGAAAGAAATCTACCTCTTGAATAATTTGAAATCATTAATTGGAAATAGAAGATATTTGAAATTCAAAAATTGATTAATTGATGTAATTATGGAGAGATTTGTGGCGTGAAAAAATGAAGGAAAATCATGGGTATGATATTTCAAATTAATGTATCCGGAAAAGGGGATGATGGGAGGAAAAGAAGAGATTTTTGATACTTTTTGAAATGGTAGGGAAAATAAGAAAATATGATTTTAAATGGTGTGTAGTTAAGTAATTTCTCCTATAAAAAAACACTTAAAAATTCAATAAGTTCTTTTGTATTTTTCCCTATTTTCATAGCCAATTCTTAAATTCGGGTCCGCATTATGAGCATTAAAAACTAATTGTATCGACTCTTGATAAACATAAGCAACTTCAAGCATTTCAAATAAAAAAATTCATCTAGTGCATACTTCTTTTGGAACTTTTCTATTTGCAAGTCCACATTATTTACAACGATTTTTAAATTCTGTAAGTGTAGCTTTTATTTTAGCTTTAAAAATTCAATTACAAGCAATTCTAATTTTTTCACAAGAAATTCCAAATTGAGAAATATAATCTTTTACTACCAAATTATAAACACGTGCAACACACTTAATATGAAAAGAATCATTATCAATTGGAGAAAGTCTACATTTTAAATAATCAATTGCTTTTAAATTATTAAAAGCATTATCTACGTGACACTCATTATTTTATCACATATTCCATAAAATTGTAAAATAATACTTATTTTTGATGCTATATAAGAATCGGTTGTAGTTTCTTCAACATATTTATATCCTAATATTCGTTTTTATATGTTCCATTCATGGTCAATCCAATGGATAGTAACAGTAAACTAATCATTACCATTAGGACTACGTCCCATATCAGAAGTAATAATAATCTACCATCATAATAAACAAATAAACAACGAAGAAAATGACAATATTCTTTTTGATATTTAAGAAGATCGCTTTTAATTGTACTTCTTGGAATACCTTCATAATTTGGGTTATACACTTCCCGAATAGAATGAATAAAATCAGGATGTGAAGGAAATGAAAAAGGCGAGCCACAAACACCAGCTATTTTAGCTAATTCTCTACAATATTTTTTCTTTACTATATGTGCGGTGTGTGTTTGAGCCAGCCGGGTTAGTCATATTTAACACACTTTGAACCATATTAGAACCTCTGACTCCTATTGAATTTTCATGTATGGATATTCCCTTTCTATTAGCCCTTTCTTTATCATCTAGACGAGTCAATTCTTTATTACACTTTCTCAAATGCGTTATTAGTCATTCCGCCCCCCTTGCGCTCATGTAGTCATATGTTTCATGGTCAATTTACATTTCGTGTAAGTAGCAATAGTTTTTTCCTCATTTTGTATAAAAAATGTCCAAACTAAAGATCTTTTAACACGTACAACAGTCTTTGAAAAGGTAGGTAAAGGAGGATATCATTTTGTTCTGGTAATTCGGTAGCCGGACTAGTAGGAGTAGGGGTCTCATCATCTTCGTCATTTATTTCTATTTCCTCATCTAATTATTCCTCAAAATTAGTAAAACATATGTTTAATGTCTCATGATTTATTTCATTTTCGAAATTAAATTCAATAATATTTGGTTGTGACATAAAAGAAGTTTCATCAACATGAATATAATCATTAGAATTAATTCTAAATCTAAGTGGCAAATGTATAGAACTAGAACTACTAGTTCCTCCTCCCCGATTATTTTTTCTTTTCGATATTGGTCTTTTACCACTATTTCTTTTCGAATTCATGTTCAAGTTTAAAATAATTAAATATTATGAAAAAAAAAGATAATATAACAAAAAATAAAGTAACTTAATAAATAAACAAGAGAAAATGGCCAAATGACCCCCTAATCTATTAACCAATTTCCAACTACACACCAATACTTCACGGGGGTCCTATTACCCTTTGAACCTTTTATTTTCAATATTTTGTAGCCCTTAAACGCTGACATGTCCAAGAAGGTGAATGCACTTTCCTTAGGCATGTAAGAACTTATCTAAAGCATATAATCTGCATTTTAAATCCACGTGTAAGATGAAATCAACCTAAAATTAAGGCTGCCGGCTGTAGCTTGCATTTTTTGGCCATTTTCTTAAAAAAATCTTCTTTCTTCTTCCTCTTTTCTGCCATTTTCAAAGCTTAAGTTTTATCATCTTCCATTTCAAAGCTTCCAATGGTATCTTTCATTTGAAAGCCTGATGTTGTGGGGATTCGTAATCCTCTCTAATGCTCTCCGATTTCAAATTTAGTGTTCAAAATTTTTCTCCCCTATCAAAAATTATAAAATTTTTGGGTACCGAAATTCATCGATAATGTTTGAAATTTCTTCTCCTTGTCAATGTCCATAATATAAGTTATTTCCCTCTTCAACTCATAAATATAAAATCGCGGAAAACGTAAACACATTATTTTCCTCCTCTCTCTAAGAAGAAGAATCATGAAAATACTTTTCTCCTCTCCATTAGTAGATCTGCCCCACAAGATTAAAAAAATTGTCATTTTTTACTCACTTGGGTCACCATAACTATGTGTTCTTCTGCTAATAGAATAAGCTAAGCAAGAATGAATGTTTGAAAATTAATTCTTGAAATGGTAAAAAGTGAAGTACTAAGAAAAATAATTTCTAGATGTGCAAAAATTACTTGTCATTGGAGTTGTAGAAGAAAGATTGATACACAATTGAATCATACATATTATTGGATTCTTTGAAATTAGAAATTTCATCCTAACTTAAAGAGAAAAGTAGAAGTGGGCTCACTTGATCTGAAATACGAAGAAAATAGAAGTAATAGGAGTGGACCCCGCACGTGTATACAAACATGTACATATATCTGGTTAATGAAAAAAAGATCAGCGTTTAAGGGTTATAAAATATCGATAATAAAAGGTTCAGGGGGGTAATAGGACCCCCGTGAAGTATTAGTGTGTAGTTGAGAATTGGCTAATAGGTTAGGGGGTCATTTGGCCATTTTCTCAATAAACAAATAAAGAAATTAAAGTTGGAACGAATGTACCAAACGTCTATGTAAAAGTAGACGTATAACCAAAGCCGAAATTGCTAGATGCCAATCGAAGCTTCTGATTTACTTCAAAAAAATCTATGAAATCCGAACTCCAAGTCAATATCACAAAATAATAATTATGAATTTATGAGATTGAAAATTGAGAGATTTTGTAAGATGTTAATGGAATAGTTTATGAATTTATGAGTTAAATGAAAGAACATGGGTATATTTGTAGTGTTCAGGGGTTAGAGAGGGGTAAGGGGTAAATTTGAGTCGTTGATCATTTTGGGCCCCAGCCCAACGGCTATTATGGTCATTACACATTAAAAAAATAATTAAAAATTGAAACTGATCGCTGAACCGATTAAGACCGGACCAGAATCGGGTCTACCGGAACTGGATCAATCGGGTAAAAACCCGGGTTCCATTTCGATACCTATTTCGGTACCCTATCAGATCGGTTCCTTACCGGTTCAAACGATACTGGATCTACTGGTAAAGGGAACCGGATCGAAACCGAATCAGACCGGGCATAAGCATGTCCAAATTGCCAGCCTTAGTTACAACAACCTTTCCTTTGCATTTTAAGCCTGATCTTGGTTTATGAGGCCCAAGATTTCCAGTCACTACAGAAGAGTTCGTATCCATTCCAGGCTAGATTCACAAAAATATATTATCTTAGATGTTTGATAAGTTTAAATTGAAAAGTGTGTAAAATTATTAAGACAACTTACATTGTGGATTGTAAAACCACGTTGTGTATGTAGTATTCCCATTCCAATCATTCTTGGCCTCTTCCCTCTTCCAGTAGCACCAAGAACATTAGTAGCAGTAGCAGCTACACCAGTTCCTCTTCCCCATCCAATGGCACCAACAATAGTAGTAGCAGCTAAACCAGTTCTTCTTCCCCTTCCATTCGCACCAGAAACATTAGCAGCAACACCAATCCCTCTTCCTTTTTAAGTGGCACCAACAACAACAGTAGCACTAGCCTATAACATAAGTTGATTAACAAAAGTATTAAACTGATTAAGATGTAAAATAACAAGTGAGACAACATATATATATATATATATATGATCATATAATCTGGAATAAATAAATCCATGAACACACCCTGAGAAAGAATTAATAAATTACTTGCAATGGTGCATGGTGAAATATCTGAACTCGATGATTACTCATAATATAGAACGAAAATGACTTACTCTACACCCTGAACGAAAATGTTGAGATGCACAACTACCCCTGACACTAGCATACTCTCTTTTAGCTATGGTATATACACTTTCTCTAGATATGGCATTGATTGCCACACTTATAATACATATCAATATTCTTGTGACACTCCTTTAAGTGTCTCTTGCAAAACTTACTACAATGTGAACGTTGGTGAGATCCTAAACTCATATTACTCTAAAATTGTAGGCAAGGTGCCCTAAAACTTTGTACCTAATGGGAATAACTTCTGTTTGTATGCTTGGGCCACAAGGTCTAAGATATTGTACTATTTGTAGAACGATAACTAGTTATGAATGTCTTGATGCGCTTATATAAGAAATGCGCTATCATCACCTATTTTATGACTAATCTTTGAGTAATCCCTCATAGGGTGACTTCTACCTAAATGCTTATAACACATACATGTGCCTTTTTGGCATACTTCAGAATGATACTTCTCACACTTGCTACAAATAGCTCATAGTGGCCTTCATTGACTTACATCACCCTAAGATTGTGGGCCTGACACATGCTGTTTAGATATCATTTGTATAACCCTTTTATTTTGTCCTCTTTCTTCATCTAATCCAACTCTTAACTCATGTTCCTCTTCATGGTATTGGTAGGTATGTGCTAGAGATATTCTAGTGTATATAGTACATCTATTTTAATATAACAAATTTTACTACAATTATAACATTAAGTGTGTTTGATGTAACACCCTGCTACTAGAAAGAGTTGGAATTAGAAAGAAACCGTTTTTGGAAATAATCAAATTTGGAAAGTTTGACAAAGTTAAGCTAAGTATGAGTTTTGGATCTACTTCAAACAACCATAACTCCTATCTCAAGATGTGTTAGGTGTACTACAAGATACCGTAGGAAAGATCTTTGAATTATCTTTCCAACATCACCGAGTTTGATCAATTTCGAGTTCATATGAAGGAGATATGCCTATTTGAAGTTGATGATCTCTTCGATCAGCTTTAGGGTGCCACTTGTTTCTCTAAGATAGACCTCAGATCTGGCTACCATCAGTTAAGAGTAAGGAAATGTGATATTCCAAAGACAGCTTTTAGGACCCGTTATGGTAATTATGAGTTTCTGGTCATATTGTTCGGTTTAACTAATGCACCTGCAGCGTTCATGGACCTTATGAATAGAGTATTCAAGCCTTATTTTGATATGTTTGTTATCGTATTCATTTATGACATTCTAATCTATTCAAGGAATAGAGAATATCATGCTAGTCATCTCAGAATTATTCTCCAAACTTTAAAGGATAAGGAGTTATATGCTAAGTTTTCTAAAGAATTTTGGCTTGAGTCTGTGGCATTCTTAGGCCATATTATTTCCGGTGATGGAATTAGAGTTGATACTCAGAAAATAGAGGCATTGCAGAATTGGCCTAGACCTACATCTCCAACTGATATTAAGAGTTTATTAGGGTTTTCTGGATATTATAGAAGGTTCGTAGAGGGGTTCTCATCTATTTCATCTCCTTTGACTAAGTTAACTCAGGAAACAGTCAAGTTTCAATGGTCTGAAGCTTGTGAAAAAAGTTTTCAGGAATTGAAAAAGAAGTTGACTACTGCTCCAGTTTTGACCGTACCAGAGGGTACACAAGGCTTTGTGGTTTATTGTGATGCGTCTAGAGTTGGTTTGGGTTGTGTATTAATGTAAAATGGCAAAGTTATAACTTATGCCTCCAGACAGCTTAAGGTTGACGAGAAGAACCACCCAACCCATGATTTAGAGTTGGCTGCCGTATTATTTGCCTTGAAAATATGGCATCATTATCTGTATGGTGCTTATGTAGATGTGTTCACTGATCACAAATGTCTTCGGTATGTGTTTAGTCAGAAGGAGCTTAACCTTAGACAAAGAAGGTGGTTAGAGTTACTCAAGGATTATGACATGAGTATTCTTTATCACCCAGTAAGGCTAATATTGTTACTGATGCCTTGAGTAGATTATCTATGGGTAGTATCACCAATTTTGAGGAAGATAAGAAAGAATTAGCAAAAGATATGCTTAGATTTGCACGATTATGAGTTCGATTAATGGATTCCACAGAAGGAGGAGTAGTGATGATAAATGGGGCTGAATCATCATTAGTGTCAGAAGTGAAAGAAAAGCAAGACCAAGATCTTATTTTTCTTGAATTGAAGGCAAATGTTCATAAGAAAAAAGTAATGGCTTTTGAACAAAGGGGAGATGGTGTATTGAGGTATCAAAGAAGATTGTGTGTACCAAGAGTGGATGAACTCCAAGAGATGATCATGGAGGAATCTCATAGCTCCAGATATTATATCCATTCGGGTTCCATAAAGATGTATCGTGATCTGAGAGAGGTTTATTGGTAGAGTAATATAAAGAAGGGCATTGCAGAGTTTGTTGCTAAGTGTCTGAATTGCCAACAAGTTAAAGTAGAGCACCGGAGGCCCGGTGGTATGGCGCAAGATATAGAACTTCCGAAATGGAATTGGGAGATGATCATTATGTATTTCATTACTGGCTCGCCACTGTCTCGCAGGCAACATGATTCTATTTGGGTGATTGTTGATAGAATGACAAAATCAACCCACTTTTTGTCGATTAAGACTACCCATTCAGCAGAAGATTATGCCAAGTTATATATTCAAGAGGTAGAAAGATTTCAGGGGGTTCCAATTTTCATTATTTCAGATAGAGGTGCACAATTTACTGTACAGTTTTGGAAGTCATTCCAGAAAGGCTTGGGTTCAAAGGTGTACTTGAGTACTGTTTTTCATCCTTAGACAAATGGTCAAGCAGAGAGCACTATTCAGACTGTAGAAGATATGGTGAGGTCATGTATGATTGATTTCAAGGGTAATTGGGATGATCACCTACCTCTCATTGAGTTTGCCTACAACAATTGTTATCATTCTAGCATCCAAATGGCTCCTTATGATGCTTTTTATGGGATAAGATGCAGATCTCCTATTGGATGGTTTGAAGTTGGTGAAACTGGGTTGATAGGACCAGACTCAGTGCATTAAGCTATGGAGAAAGTTAAGATTATCCAAGAGAGATTAAAAACAATGCAGAGTCGTCAGAAATCCTACACAGATGTTAGGAGAAGTGACTTAGAGTTTGAAGTAGATGATTTGATTTACTTGAAGGTTTTACCCATGAAGGGTGTTATGAGATTTGGCAAGAAGGGGAAGCTTAGTCCCCGGTATATTGGTCCTTACAGAATATCCAAGAGGATTGACAATGTGACTTATGAGTTAGAGCTACCCCAAGAGCTTGCAGCGGTTCATCCGATATTCCACATTTCTATGTTGAAGAAGTGTATGAGCGATCCTTTACTTATCATACCTACTAAAGATATTGGTATCAAAGATAGCTTATCTTACGGGGAGATTCCTGTTTAGATTCTAGATCGTCAAGTTTACAAGTCGAAGACCAAGGAAGTAGCATCAGTCAAAATTCTTTGGAGAAATCAGTTTGTTGAGGAAAGTACTTAGGAAGCTGAGGAGGATATGAAAAAGATATACCCATATCTCTTTGAGCCTAGAGAAATTCCAGTTCAAGGTATTAATACTCTTCTTAGTACTCTTTAATTGATAAACTGAATGTGTTAGATTTGCTTGTTGGGTGTTTGAGTTGAATGTTAGATGTTACACCCTTAGCCTACTAAGAGTAATCTCATTCGAGGACGAATGTTTTCAAGGGGGAGATATTGTAACACCCTGCTACTAGAAACACTTAGAATTAGAAAGAAACTGTTTTTGGAAATAATCAAATTTGAAAAATTTGACAAAATTAAGCTAAGTATGAGTTTTGAGTCAACTTCAAACGATTATAACTCCTAGCTCAAGATAAGTTAGGTGTAATACATGATAACGTATGAAATATCTTTAAATTATCTTTCCATCTCCACTGAGTTTGATTAATTTCAAATTCGTATGAGAGAGATATGTCCATTTGTAGTTGGGCTGTCTACATAAGGAAAGTCAAAACCGGATTTTAGAAGGGTATTATGGTCTTTTCACTACCCAATTAATTAAATTCGTTTTTGGTAATTAAGTTAGGGTCTCAACTGATTGGATTCAATATACACTTCACAAAAATAAGTTAGGGTTTTGAGAGAAGAGGAAAAGAAGATTGGAACCGTCGAGTTCTTGAAGAATTGATTGCGGGTTTCGCCAAGAATTCAATCCTACGAGGTATGTGAGTTCACATAGCGTTGGGTTCATTCACCCACACACCAACCATGTTTATTTCAGTATGATTTTCGTCCTAAAAGATTGAGAATTTGATGTTCTTGAGTTGTGTTCTTGAATTGCTTTCGTTCTTGAATTTGGGATGAGATTGAGGAGTTCTTGAGAGTTTAATGTCGATTGTTAAAGTTGTTTTGAGTCAGATTCTAGTGTATATGTTTTGGGTATCTGAATCTAAAGAGGAATTGAGAAAAGAATCGAATTTAGGTGAATTGGGGTTAGAAAATGAAGAAGGAAAAAGTCGGGCAAATCTGAGTACCAGGCCCGCGATGCAGACCTGTTTCTCAGCATTGGAAAAAATTCTCCACATCGTGGAGAGGTCACGGACCCTTCTGGCTCAAAATTTATTTCGTGAATAAATATTAAAATGCATCTCCGCATCGTGGACTTGCTTCCAAACAATGATTTCTTAATCGTTTCTCATGTTTAACTATCTAAAAACACTCCTTAACATCACGAGATCTTTTCTATCACAAATCACAACCTTGAATCCATAGATTTTATATTCAAGAAAAGTTAAGAGCCAAATCTAGAGAGTTCTTAGAGTCCTTTCAAAAGTCTTTTGCAAATGCTTTAAACTTGTTTTAAGACTTGAGTTTTGAGTTGAGAAAAGAGTAAAGAGTGAAGTTCATTTCTTCAAAAGAGTATATGGGAACTATGTATTCCCAAAGAGTAAATGTTTTCACATTTAAACAAGAAAGGAAACATCGATTTCCAAAAGAGCCTTTGAGCTAGTTTTTAGTAAAGAGTAAATGCTTTCACAATTAAACAAGAGAGGAAACACTGATTTCCTAAAGAGCCTTTGGGCTAGTTTTTGAGTAATTATCTCAAACCATAGAAAAAGTTATGTTTTTAAACATATGAGCTAGTTATATTTTGGGAGTAGTATTGAGCACCAATATGGGGGAGAGTTCAGATAACTCCCAGCCCCATAAACCATGTAGTCATCATAGGTTGAAAAATGGTCATACTTTTTAGATGATTCCTTAGTCCTTTTAGCATAAACTAGTGGATCCACTTAGTAGTTAGGTTCTAGACCCCTGGCAAGGTATAGGACGACCCTGATAGCGTGAAGCAAAATGTTGTACCATCACATAACTCTTAAGTGATGGTTTTCTGTTAGAGAACCTCCCATAGAAGTATTTTGTATTCTTATATACACAGAGTTAATTGTATCTTTATATACAAACAGAGTTTATATTGTATCTTTGCATACAGACTGAGTTGCTTTTGTATTTCTAAATACACAAACTTGTTATCCATGTTTTAAAAGCTTTTCTCTATATTACATTCCTCGTATTGCCTTATATTGAAATGAGTTAGTTGAGTAGAGTTGAGCTTAGGTATGTTCTTTCAGTTCCTTTCAAGATTATGTCTTGTTTTAGAATTCCCCTCGCATGCTCGTACATTCAATGTAATGATGTCATTTGGCTTGCATCGTTGTTATGATGCAAATACAAGTAACTAGGAGCAACATCCAGCGCATCGTTGATTCTAGTTGAGCTTCAGAGTTGTTAGTGAGCCTCCTTGCTTCCGGAGGATCCCTTTTATTGCTTTATTAGTTAGTTCATTAGGATGTCGTAGGTCTTGTCCCGACGTCCATCTCAGTTGTTAGAGGCTTCATAGACAGTTAGTTATTCATTTGTCTTTATCTTGTTATTGGCTTATGTTTTGAGACTTGAGTTGCCATCTTGGCTAGTTGAATGTTTCTTTTAAGACATTCTAAGTTTAATTTATGAGTTCATATTTTGAGACTATTTCCTTGTTATATAAGTCTTCCACTAAGTAGTAAGCCAGACCAAGGGTTTGTTTGGGGCCAACAATGGTTCTCGAGTACCAGTCGCACCAAGGGTGTAGGCTTGGGATGTGACATTTGATTAAGAAAAATATTAAGGTGGTGATCTTTTGAGAGGTTCTCATATTACATCCCTCTTTTTGCTAAAAAATAATTACATATAATTTTTAACTAAGAAGCATAAAACGTTCACTTATAAAAATGTAGACTTCTTTGTCACTGGCAAAATTGTACTCATCACATATAAATTCTGTATAAACTATTTGTAAGGGGTTTGCTCATTGAACACTAAGTAGTTCACTAATTTAACCCACTTCGACAGCCAACAACCTTGTTGACGTTAGCCTTCTAACACTTAAACATATTTAGGATTGTTTTGGCTTTAACTCGAAATATAGGCAGCAACATTTTGAGGCTAACACTTGGACGTTTTTAGGCAATATAAACCAATAGGCAACAATATAGAAGATAGCCAAGCAATTTAGGAAAAGAGAATAAGACAATCAGCTTTACGGAAAACTCAATTCCCAACTCATATTAATTAAAGTGACTACAAGAACACTTATTTGTACCAGCCTTGACACTATAAGATCACCCTAGACCTTATACGTAGATTCGTCACTCTAATTAGTATTCCTTAATACTTAGAACAACCAATTCGAAATTCCACATTAGGAGGCCTACACATTTATAATTCTATGCATCCAAGTGGCGTAAAAGGAAGTAAACACTTGTTGGCTTTAGTCTGATCCTCTCCTATGTAGTTGACAATCCACAACTACTTAAGATATTCAAATTAATTCAAACAAGGCGCCAAAACCAAGCTTCAACCGAAATAGGATAAGGCTGCACTTTTTGTAACCACCAATCATGTGCTTGACATATGCTTTGTAACCGCTGGACAGATTTGGCTTTGCTTGTCTTCTGGCCGAGCTACACCCATGCATACCATTGCCTTACTTAGTCTTTTCAAACTTTCATTGCTCTCACTCAATGATGCCAGACCAATGATCAAAACTATGTCATTTCCTTATCTCACGTTGGCATCAATGCCCTTTGCATTGTTGCCTTAGCTTTGTCAGTCGTTTGCCTTTGCAAGTCTTTGAATATCAATACCATGCCCACATAACATTATTAAGCCTTCATCTTGTCAAGTCCTCACCAAGCTGCCTTGCCCTCAAGTCATTGGTCCTCACTTGCCACTTCGAAATCAGACTTTGGTGCCATTTTGTACATCTGAACTTTGTCAACGGTCCGTCGCCAACTTAGTCTTGCATGTTTGTTTCCTTGGCTTATGCAAGTGACAAGGTCAACATGCTTTAAAACCTTGTCCATGCTGCCATCTAACTGATTGACTAGATCAGGGTCAAACACTATCCATATATGCAAGTTAAATTTATCAAGGATAAGCTATAAGTTATATAATTTTATGAAAATAATATTTATAAATTATAATAGTATGTTATCATATCAAATATTTTACTCCTACATGATTTTGATTAGAAAATATTTGAGGTTAAAAAAATCCCATGCAAAGAAAATAAAGTATAGCGCACCCAACTATCATTCATCCCCATGCCCTGATGGCCTGATCCCACCCACCACTAGCCATCTTCTAGCCCCTCTCTCTCTCTCTCTCCTCTGCTTTTACTATCTCCAAACTCTGTTCAATACCACACTCCAATCTTTGCTCTCCACTTTCACTTCCATTTCTCTCTCTCTAGAAAATCACCATGTTTGATGATTCTGTATCTACTGTCTATTCTTCAATCTGGGCATCCATGAATAGCTGGTTCACTCCCACTGTTCTTTTTGTTCTTCTCAATGTTATGATAGGTACCATTGCTTTTACTTCCTTAGCTAACCAAAAGCATAATCATCCAAAACAACAAGACAACTCACATCAACAGGAAGATTACTCACAAAATCAGCCACAACAACAACAGCCCACTAAACTTGTGAGATCTCCTTCTCTTCTTCAACGCATCAAATCCATTAATTTCTCCAATTACAGATCTCAAGAACCTGTTAAGGATTACAGCTTTGAACATCCGCATCCCCATCAACAAGAAACCCCACCATTCGAACCACCAACACATTACATATTTGAACCAGCTCCTGAACATACTACCGTAGAACCAGACACCACCACCCAGTATATTTTCAATCAAGAGAAGAATGTCCAAAAGGCACAAACCCAGTACGATTTCCAGCAAACCCATCAGGAAAATCTCCCAGATACACAGACCCAGTACCTATTTCAGCACACCCATGAACAAAAATTCGGAAATATGGAACCGGATTTCCATTTTGAAGAAACCCTTCCAGATAAATCGAAATCGACCCAGTTCATTTTCCAGCACACCCATGAACAGAAACTTAAAAATATGGAGACCCATTTCGATTTTCAGCAAATCGAAGAGGAAAATGAAGATGATGAAGAAGAGGAAGGTGAGATGAAGAGCTTGGATGAAGTGTACAGTCAGTTAAGTGAACGACACGTGAGCAGGAGCAGATCAGATACGAAGCCGTCAGCAGGTGAAGCTCCGGTGAAGTTGCCGACGAAGATGAAGAAATCAGCTAGTATGAAATCGCCATTTGCGCATTTTGAAGAAGAAACCATCGTAGAAGCTCGGCGGCCGGCGACTACAAGGGAGAAGAATGCTAAAACAAGCGATGAAGACAATGAAGTCGATGCAAAAGCCGATGATTTTATCAACAAATTCAAGCAACAGTTGAAGTTGCAGAGGTTGGATTCAATTCTCAGGTACAAGGAGATGATTGGCAGAGGGAGCTAAAGGTATAAATTTCTGGGGGTTAATTTTCAGTTTCTGATTAGTTTTTGGGGCAAACTGTAGAAATTGGAAAAGTAAGATCCAAATGTTGCACCTTTTGGTCAATTGTCTTGTCCTTGAAATTTGACAAATCAAGCCCTTCTATCGAAGGGCATTTTAGTAATTCAACTTACGCGACAAATATATGGTTTGTGATGTCTGAAAAAATGTGGAGAGAGATTTTTTTTATGGGTGTTGTTAGAGCTAATTTCAGTGTAATGTGAATTTAGTCCACATTTTAAACTTTATGTTCAAATAGGTCATCTTATTTTTACTTTCCTTTAACAAATATCCCCAAAGAAAATCTCCATTTTCTTTTTTCGTCTGTTTTTCATGTACTTTTTGGTAACTTTATTGTTATTAATGACTGTTTATGGTGAAGAAAACAGCCACCATATAGATTTTTGGTTCTGAATTTGTATTATTATCCCATGTTACCTTTGTATTTCTCACAATGAATACATTTTTAAGGAGTTATATTGAGTCAAGAAAAAAATATTACTCCCTCCGTCCCATTTTATGTGGCAACATTTCCTTTTTGGTCAGTCCCAAAAAGAATGTCACATTTCCTTATATGGTAAGTATTTAAAGGCACAATTCCTTTTTTATCCATGTTGGTCCCACTTAATCTTAAAATAATACTCCAAAACATTTATTAGGAGAGAGAAAAATGAGTCTACTTTTTAAAGGGCAATTTGGTAAACATTTTAAAGTCTTCATTTATTTCTTAAACTCCGTGCCTGGTCAAATGTTGCCACATAAAATGGGACGGAGGGAGTAGAATTTATTTGGATTCGTGTCGAAAGGGGTAAATCATTTCCTAACTAAGGCAATTCGAATCCAAAATTTCTAATTAATGATATTCTATTTCCTAACAAAGGCAATTCGAATTTGAAATCTCTAGTTAATGAGTGTACTATCTTAACAAGATGGTAAGTGCCCACCCAAACTAAGGTTGACTGTGGGTAATTTATTGTTTGTGAAATTACATCAATTTTGTTAAAACCTTCTTGTTGACTCTTATTCCCCCTTACAACCTATCAAAAAAATATGATGTGATATGGTTCGTGTTGGGTTATTATAAGTATCCAATACCTTATAAATAGTTTTTTTTTTTTTTTTTACTTTCCATGTAAGATTTTACTTACACACCTTCATCAATTTTTTCTTTGAATAAAGCTCCACATGATCTATCATCATTGATGTGTTAATTTAAAGATTAATTATATGTCAGCCACATCAATCAAGTAGCTACAACCACCAAATTAACTTAATTTTTTTTTGTTGCATGTGTTCTTTGGAGGTATTGAATAAAGGTAGCAAATTAGTCTATTGAAAAGCAAATACCCTAACGATAGTGTTAGTGTTTGAATCAAACCTTCATGATTTTCTTCAAAAGATTTCATATCATTATGAATATTCAATACCTTATAAATAATTTTTTCCTTCACTTTATTCACACCCCTTTTAATGGGGAGTTGTGAATTTGATCTTTAGAGGGAATTTAATGGTTTGCACTAGTATTTTTCCCCTTGTTTAGGGGCAATCATATGATATTATGATGGTAAATGGGGCCATGACCATATTAAAATGGTGACAGCTAATGAGTAACCCCTTTCACAAATTTTTAATTTATGGGAATTTTGTTGATAGGTCCCATTCACAAGTAATGTGCCACCATATGATCCAAAGTTGGTCTTTTTCCTTGCTCGGCATCTTCTAGTTAGACTAAACTAGAAGTTTCACTTTTTGTTGCAAATAATTACATTAAACAATAGTTTCTAGTGCTGAAAGATTTCTATAAGATATAGTATGGTGTTATTATTAGTTTTAATTCTTCTTAAAATAAGGGAGTGTTTGTTAGCTGGTTTGAAAATGATTTAATATAAATATTAAATTTTGTATAAGCAAATACCTATTTGGTAGCTAATTAGGAGGTAAATACCAACAAGAGTTAGGGTGAAGTGGTAAGTACGTCTTCACCCTTAATCAGAAGTTTCAGATTTGAGCCATTTTGGGTATGGAGTCACTTTTATTAGGGAGTGCTTTACTCTAATGAAAGACTTTCTGATGCAAATTCGAATTTAATCGAACTCCAATGTGGATATTAAATACCGAATGAGAAACCAAACTTAGGAGGTCAATGATTTATGTATTATCGGGTTTCCCTTGTCATCAAAAAAAAAATGATTTATGTATTATCGAGCTCCAATATGAGTACTTAACGTTGGATAAGAAACCAAACTTAGAAAGTATATTATTCATATATAAAATTAATATTGTGTTTAGTTTACTATTTAGAAATATATATAAGTAATACATGTATATTTTATGTAAAATAGCTTATACATAAATAACTAAATTTTATAGCTAATATCTTGCATAAAATAATAGGTAAACTAATTACCACATTATTATGCATCTCATTATGGAATCTTTCTTGTAGTATTTGTTATGTGCATGACTTCTATTTTATTCATCTTCATGTCGGCAAATTGAATATTAACAAAATAATATATGTAGTTGATGTACTATAAGGAGACAGCTAGGTGACTTACCTGTTGAGTATTTAATTAATCTTTGTATTAGTTATGTGTGAAAATAATAAGACTAATTTATGAATTAGCACATGGCTTTTGTAATGGTCAAATAGAGAAACAATTTTAACTACCTACTCTACTAGATGACAAAAAAATAACAACAATTTCTTTTGAGCTTTAATATATTTTAGACTAATCTATTATAGTATCATTTGCCTAAAATTGAAAGGTTAAAAGAGAATAATTGTACTAGAAGGAATATTTAGTACGTAATAAATCTAATTCTAACATATGATTTATCCTACAAATTCTTTAGTACAATTTTTGTGGTTTTTGAGTAGGACTTGATTTGGATTACAGTCCGTATAGCTAAATCCAAAGTTAAAGGTAATCTATCGAATCTAAAATATTTTCACATTTTAAGTTAAACCATCATTTGATCATGTTTTATAAAATGATATTTGAAATAATGAAAGTTGAACTTAAAAAGAAAATAAAAAATCATGAGCAAACGTCTTATATTGTGTTTGGGGGACTAGAAATACTACTTGCACTCACTTACTATCTTTTTAACACAAAAATCATACCATTCAAAAATTTTAACTTTTTGATGAATAACTTTTTTTTATACTCTTTTTTAAAATATAATAAATAAAACTCAATCAAAATTCAGATCCGATCCACCCGAAACCCAAAATTCATATGAAAAAATTGTACTGCGGATATTATATTCTTCTCTTTTCTCTATCATTTTAACATGTTTGTTTTTTTAAAACAACTTAATAAATTTAATTTCTTCATGTGAATTTTGGGTGAAATGAGTTGGATCTTTTTAATTAAGTTTATTTAATAGATTTATTTTAAATTTAAGGAATTTTTCATCGGAAAGTTAGAATTTTTTATGGTATAATTTTGTGTTAATTTACTCAAAATTTAGTGTTTTATCATGATAATTGGATTTGGTGTAATTGAATATAATTACATTATTTGACTTATTTGGTTGGTCATGTAACTTGGTCAACAGGTAATTTGGTGTAATTGACAAGGGGTAGTTACACTCTTCAATTCCCCATGGAAGGACTGTGAATTGCTGGTAATTACATGGTGTAATTACTAGCTGATTACTTTTTAATTTTTAATTTTTATTTTTATTTCTATTATTTTAAATTCTTTATTTTATTATTCTAAAAATTCCTAAAAGTTAGAAATTTTTTATATTTTTCATTTCATTCTCATTCTCAACCTTTACGTCATGTGATTTCATGCGATTTTTCGTATTTTTTTTTTTCATTCTTATTTTTTTTATTAGCATAATTTTGATAGAATTCTTTTTAAAATTAAAGTAGAATTCATTGTTGAGTAATATTATAGATTTAAATTTTCCTTTTCTTTTAAATCATATTTATGTATGTTATGTTGAAATTTGACACAAGACTAATTTGTTTTGAATTTAGAACTTATGTTATATTTTCAGTTTCATTTGTTGTAGTAGTATTGACTTGAGACTTCACATTGCAAGTCATTTATTTTTTAGTTAGACTTGATAGATTATCTTTTTGTCAAATATTTTAATAATAATGACATTTTATTTATAATATAAATCTTTTTGTCAAACATGCATTTCATGATGTTCATAGAAATCTTGCCCTTTTAGTTTTTATGATTAGTTCAATTGAAATATACTAATTTGAAAAATATAAATAATATTTTTTTTCATAATATAATTAATTAAGAACATATGTTTACTAGAATTATATTTTCAAAAGACAATATATCTCTTAAATATTTAATTTAATATCATTTATAAAGTTTTTATTTGTCTAATATATATTTTAAATAATTATTTTTTATTTTTAAAATTTAATATAATTTTATGACTGCACTTGCGCATCCAAACAACACATGTGTAATTACACTATGTCAAACAAACATGTCAGTGTAATTACTATATTGATAATACCCTAGCAAGTACACCAATTCCAATTATCAGGTGACTTTCCAAACAGATCCAAAATGATTTTTGTGAAAAAAAAAGATAGTTATATGACGATTTATAAAATTTACTCCTCGATGCTTTGGATTAGTTACACTCATGAATTCAAATTATATTGCAAATAAACTTACGTGATATTTAAATAGGAAAAAAAGACATTATTTATTGAATTTCAAATGGTGTGTTGATGTAATTATTTTTGGAGTGTATAAGACATAGCCAAAAAGATTGGGGTTGAGGGGAGCATTGTTGTCCAAATGTTGAATGACACAATTAACGGTGCTGTGGATATACTCTATTACTCCCTATGTCTCAACTCCCAACTCTCTCAAATCATTCTGACCATTTCATATCTCTTGGAACTATACATATTTTAGCAACTCATGATGTTTGCTGCTGGCACATCAACTTGTTACCATTATAATATATCTTCTCTAACTTGTTTGCTTCTATTCAAATTTTTTAGTATTTAATATGAAGCACAACAGCAGCAAAAAAATTACTAATATTTTGTACAATTTCATAAGTGAAATGTCGAAAGGATATAATATAGGTTAACTTATCCAATTTCACTAGTTTAAATATTTAATTACTTAAATATGCTCTAATTTATAGTATTATATGTTTTATCAGATTTTAGTGTATCCAAATACATTCAGATACATGTATTTCGGGATATATGGATTCAAAATTAAGTGCAGTTTGTTCTAGATACACTGTATCCAAATAGATTCTCATGTATCTGGAATACATAACAAATCTCACTAGCCTTTCTCACCTCTTTCCCATCTTGCTCGTCATTCTCCTAATGTATCCCACATACCTGTGAATCACAGCCGGGGGCGGAGCCATCCTTAGCCAAGGGTGTCAAGCGATACCCCTTCGCCAGAAAATTATATTGTATATAGAGGTAAAATTTTGGTTTAATAAATATATATTCAAATATTGACACTTCCTGATACACGTTTAAGGTTTAGTCTAGCGATTAAGGGGATGCAAAAATTTCTTGAGGTCGTGTGTTCTAGCCCTACTAGAGTCATAGTTATTTTTTTACCACAACCATTGACACCTCTTAATGAAAATTCTTTGCTCCTCACTAATCACATCAGATACATGTATCTAGTGTGATTCACATGTATCGGAAATACATAACAAATCTTGTTCGTCTCTCTATTTTAATATAGAGAAGATTTTAGAAATAACAAACATAATAAGGTTATATAGCAATAGTTTTGATAATTGCACTCCATAGCTATAGTTTCGTTTGTTATGGAGGTTGCGGTTTGTAGATTTCTGCCCGTTTGTATGTTTCTCTTGCGAATATACAAATATGGTAAGTATATACAAATTATGTATTTATACATTTAGGAATTTTTTAGAACTTCGTTTGTATATTTCGCTTACCAATATACAAACATGGTAATTTATTATGATTTTTCATAAATCGTATACAAATAGCTAGCGTAAGCATATTCAAAATTTTGGATTTATACAATCAGGAACCGAATTATACAAGTTTTGAATTTATACAAATCAGACGAATTATATAAATCAAGTGAATAACAAGAATTAAACAAACTATAGCCGTGAATTGCAATTTTCTTAAACTATAGTTATATATAGTACTTGATATAGGCTAAATATTTGCTATTCTGCATAATTTTCCCTAAAAGAATTTGAGGAAATTTTCTAAATGTTTATTCATTTCCGATCTGATGTATATATACAAGTATATTCACTACAATTGAAGAATAAAAGTAATAAGACTATACACTTGTTACTTCCTAATTTATACAGCTCTAAACTATATGTAACAAACTACTATTTCTCACATGCTTATCATGTTGTCACGACTCAGGGGTACACTCTAGATGTAACATGACGTACTTGACCCCGAAGGGATTTCATCATACAAGCCCTTAGCATATCATAACATAAGATAATAGAAAAGTACGGAAATTTTAAAAACTTTATCCATACAATCGAAGTCTTTTTAAAAGAAAGCGGAGGTCTTACTACACTTTGTCTCAAACCATCTAATACAACTTTGAATAACTCTTGGGACATAGCCCATACAATCGTCTCAAAATATGAAAATAGAAGACATAAAGGAAATAATGGTTTTGTCCTCGAAGCTATAAGGACTCACCAAGTCTTCAACTTCTTGCACTTCTAGAAACCTATCTTCAAGAATGGAACTTAAATCACCGGACCCTACATCTGATGAGAATGTAGGCAAAAGTATGCGTTAGTACAAAAGTACTAAATATGATAGCTAGCATAACATCATAAGAGCATAATATATGGGTTAGTCAATATAAGACATAATCCATAAGCATAAGAGATACTTCATGAAACATAAACTATAAGCATAAGAGACAACATCATAATATATCACAAGCAAAGTCTCCAACATAGGCATCATATAAGCATTAGTCATCATTAGGCATGAACCTTGAACATAAGAGATACTCCATACTCATAGCATAGTCAACACTTAGTTCTTCATAACATAAGAGAAACACTTCGTAAGTAGCTTCAAGTCATACTTGTGCAATGCATGGATAAGATCCCACAATCTCACCCACACTAAGTACCACCTTAGGCCATCATACATACTTACCATTTTTAATCTCATCCTTAGCTTAGTTCTCATAGACAATGGAATCTCTCACCTTTAGTCAATCATATCATGGAATGCAACTATAGCAACAATCCATCAAAACATACATCATAAGCATAAGTCATAAGCATATTCATTACATGGAACATCATAACATAAGAGGAGCATAGCATAACTACCCTCAAAGCATACTTGTGCAATGCATGAATAAGACCCCATAAATCCTACCCATGCTAAGTAAAGCCTCTTGAGTAACCATAATTCATAATTCATGTTCTTGTTGGGATAGTGAGAATTAACCTTAACCAACATAGACCATGTGAGCTTATTATGGAATTCGGTGACATGCCCCACACCAAAAAGAGGTATCCTACTTGCCTAAGGTAGAACTAACATGTATTAGCTTTAGGTGGATCCAATAGCTAAATAACCTACGGGGGCGCGTAGTTAATGGGATAACGAGATTGCTACTAGAAACTCTAACTCCACTATGTGAAGGCTTCCATCTCATGAGACCTTACTTTGGGAAAACCCGGACTCTACTATGTAAAAGTTCCCCCTTTTACTTGGATAGTCCTCACATCAACTAGGTGTGGTTCTCCTCTCAACTTGGAGCCCGGACCCTACCTTGTGTGACTCTTCCTCTCATTGTCAATATCCATTGGCGCCAAGCATACACCCCTAGATTCATTATAAAGCCTTTCTCAACATTCATGTCTCATGGAAGAATGTCCTTGACAATCAATTCATGTTCAAGTGATTCTATCACTTTATACTTCAAGCATTTATAAGGTAGGTTATGTGAGTATAGGCCTTTCACCACTATTCTACCTATTAGACCTCTATTCTCATATAGACTTTACTCTAAAAGTCTTAACATACATAATTCATCACATTAACTTTACTCTCAAAGACCTAGTGATCAACCTTCATGACTACAAGCCTTACTCTCAAAGCTTTACTTCTTACCATCTTCATTCATACCTAAATTTCAAGGCATTCTAATCACATTCTTCATTATCAAGTGATTCTAGTCATAAATCATAATAAAGTTCAACTTCAATCTAACTAGTCACGATCCATTGTATTCACATTATTCTAATTCAATTCATGTTTATATGTTCCTATTCTTGAACAATTACTACTCATAACATCAATTCTAGAAGATCACCCATGAATCCTTAATTTCACCTTTCATGGCATAAATCCACATAATATCAATTTCATTAATTAGACTACGGTTAACCATGAAAAACATACAATATCATCATAATATCATGAATCAATACTAAAACAATCATAAACAATTACTATCCACTCAATTGGCATCATATTTAACACTACCCACAATATAAGAAGAAACCCTAGCTAGGTTGGTCCTTGGGGGGTCGTACCTTGACTCCCTAGCCTAAAACCTTTATTCTAAGTACTGGAAGTCATTTTACGATTCTAACCCTCACGTCAAACTCTAGAACTCTCACGTAAAGCTCTAGTTTAACTTACTAGTTTTCGAGGTGTTACAATAACTCCCTCTTGGGAACATTCATCCTCGAATGACATTTCTAAACACTCTTAAAGGAAATGACTCTAGACTAGTAGTCCATCATGCATGCAACACATTCAGATGCACACAAACAAAGGAGGAAAACTTCATCTCCTAACTAAACATACTCAATGCAACCCAAGGAAGTAGGAACTACATCTAACAATCCATGATGCAAGAAATTCTCATAACTAGTCATGTTCAAGGAGGAACTACCATCTCCTAGTCATAACATGCTCAACATACTCTCATGGAGCCTATATGCAATTTACTCTCAAAAAGCATTTATTCAAGGAGGAATCTCTCAACTCCAAACTAAAGCATGCTCATATATTCATCTCATGAAGTCAAATAGGCAACTTATACTCAATGCACCAGAACATGAGGAAAACAATTCACATAAAGCTCATTTTTCTTTCTAAAACAAATTTCCATGAACATGCTTCATACAAGGAAATCATGGCAACACAAACACACCTGACTCCACACATCATACAAATCAAGAGGAACCTATCATCTCAAGAATTCATATGAGCCTACAAAACGGGGACTAAGTTTCCCAACTCATTCCACCTTTCTAGAGTGAGAAACTCAAGTAAACCAAACTCCCAGGCATTAGGAACACTCACTGACCTTGCTTACTAAGCACATCATCTCCCCCTTGGGAGCAAGCCTAAACGGCCTTTCTAGGCACCATTCATTTCAATTTAACTAAGGTCGGATTAAGTCATCACTAAGCATTCACATTCATCACACATGATGTTTCTAAACTATGGTGAACTATTCTACTACCCTTATTAGGAGTCTACTAATTGAATACCTCAAGGTCTCTTCTAAACACCCTCTTCCATAAGTCTTCTTCAACATACCCAAAGCTCAAAATAGCCAAGTAGGGTTCTACCCTTCAATCATGTCTAGGTATTATCTAAACACCCTACTCAAAATGACCATACTTAAGATCAATCTTAACAAGGTAACTAACTCTTTGAAGTTGGTCAACACCTAAACATATCTCCCTCACCTTAGCTAGGTAGTACATGCAACCCTCAAAGTATATGGGTTCTACAATCTCATAGGAGCATAATTACTAATACTACCAATCCATCCTAAGGATGCCATCTAAATCTAGCATATCAAGTCCTATCTAGTCACATAGCCATAGTTAAACTCTATGGCACAAAGTAGAGAATGAAGAAGTGAAGTTTCCTAATCATCTAACAGCTTCCTATTCATAAATGTGGCGCGCTTCATACTTATGAACAAGACTCTACTAGATATGGTTTGAGACAATCCTAGAACCATTCTAAACATTGTGCTCTGATTACCAAGTTTGTCATGATCCATGGGTACACCCTAGATGTAACATGGCATACTTGACTCCGAAGGGGTCTCATACAAGCCCTTAGCATATCATAAGATAATAGAAAGGTACGAAAATTTTAAAAACTTTATCCATACAATCGAAGTCTTTTTAAAAGCAAGCAGAACTCTTACCACACTTTGTCTCAAACCATCTAATACAACTTTGAATAACTCTTGGGACATAGCCCATACACTAGTCTCAAAACATGAAAATAGAAGACATAAAGGAAATAGTGGCTTTGTCCTCGAAGCTATGAGGACTCACCAAGTCTTCAAATCCTTGCACTCGGAAGGTCATTTTTATAAATTTTTTGTTCTTCTTTCTTCTCTTCCTCATCTGATGACTTCTCATTTTGTTTTTCTTCTCCTTTCTTCTCTTCCCATTTGATGTTCTCCTTTTTTTTCATGTTCTTTCTTCTCTTCTACCACTTCATCAACTCTTTCTGCAATATATTTACCAATTGATATGAGATCTTCATCGATTATTATTATTGCAAGGTCTTCATTGACTATTGCTGCGAGGACTTCATCAATTACTGTATCTGCAATGTCTTCAGTGACTACTGTTGCAAGGTTTTCATTGACTACTACTACATGGTCTTCATCGACCGCTGCTTCTGCAAGGATAGTAATCAAGCCTTCATACAAATAAATTACACCAACAATATATAAATTAGTTTACCTTGCTTTTTCTTGTTCTTTTCAATTCTCCTCAATTTTCATCTCGTACATAAGTAATAACTTCGATTATTGATTGTTTGAGGGATGCAAAACACTCATGCATATCCCATTATTAGATTTATTCAGTACATTTTTCTGTCCACTCGAAACAGAATTCTCACAAAGTGGGATTGGCTTGTGATCACCTAAATAATCATCCCCCGCGCTCTCTACTGCTAAAGTGAGGACAATTACACCTTTCAATTTGACTTTTAAGGCATCGAGGATCGTGTCCTTTGCTTCGTTCATATATAGCTTAAATGTAGCCATGTCATTCTGTTTCATCTCACGACAATAGGGGTAAGGTATGAGTGTACAATCTACAAAAAAAATATAAATATTACACAACATTCACTAATTTAAAAATATGCTAGATAATAACAAATAAATTTATACCTTCGTACTTATTTCTTTGTACTTAAATGGATCGCCTTCGATTATATTATCGATCTCTGATGTGTTTCATTTAAGTAAACACAAAATAAACAGAGGAGAATCTAAGGACTTTCCGGCGTACTTTCCAAGATGTGAAAAAGGCTTACATACTCAAACATGAAATCAATAGAAAAATAAATAAATAAATAAACAAAGCCTATGAAGTACTACACTATTAAGTAAAAGTCTATTACAAATCGACTATATATGTTGATAATAAGTATCAGGAATGTGTTGGAAAAGCCGTACAGAGTATAAAATGGATTCTTATTTTCATTATACATATTTCCCTGCTTCTTCAAATTAATTTTCTTCTTCAAATAGATCAATGTTAATTAAAAAGACTCTTTTCCCATACATAACTTTTGAAGAAATCTAAATCATCCACCATCTTAATGTAGTTTGAATCCATAATTTTAGATAGATTATAAAGAAGCAGCATTGCGTGGATGAACCAAACTTAAGAGCACTTTAACTTCTGCTCCTTATTTAATTTGGTACCCTTGATTAAACTCAACAACTTTGCATTGGTGATGTTCTTATTCTTGGTTACCTTGTAATGAAAATTTTCACTCTTTTAAAGAACTTTGTTCATTTTTTATTCACGAGGATATGTTGAGCAATTCAGCCTGATAATCAATATAAATATTTTAAAGTCAAAACATGCAGGCTTATCATTCACACATAATCCAATTTCATGTAATTTTTGGTCATTCTTGACACGTCGCAACAACATATAGTGGACCATTTGTTCATTGAACTTAAATAATCTGGAATATGTCTCAGTGGACATCATCTGGCTGGGTCTTGCCGGTATCAACAACGAGGAAGAAACAACCAAAAACAGCAACTAATTATGGCTCTTGGCCCGGACAACGTCCTAGGCGTAGGGGAGATCGGAGCAACAGGGAACGAAGTATCCAAAGCAAGTATGTAGGTTTATTCTTAAAGAAAGAAAGATGAAAAGGTCTTAGAATAGAGGTTTATGTAGGTTTATGGTTTCAAGAATGGAAGATGAAATGTTGGAGAAGAAAGGTGAGAAAGGTTTTCAAAAAGAAAAGATGAAATAGTGTCTCAAAAAAATTGAAATAATATTTATTTAAGTGTATTGAGATTTTAATATACTTTTATAAACTTGTATTTTATCCCTAAGTTTTTAAAATGTTAAAGAGGTCCATGACCCTATAAACTTAGCCCACTTTTTTCTTTTTTTAAACCCTAACTCTAGAAAATATATGGAAAAGAAATTAGTGGTTATTCCCTACATTAATTAAGTTTTGAAAGTGAGTATTATTCCAAATAATGTCATGTTAGTGTCTATTGTAAACACATTAATAAGAAAGATCCACGTTTTGTTCTAAAAGTGACTTGTTATTGTAGTCAATATATTTGATGGAAGATTGATAGGTAATTTATGATTTTAATTCAGTGTCATTTTCACCATGAAAGGAAAAACTGAAATATCTGACAGCACTAATTGTAAAGGTAAGCATAAGCTCTAGTGTGCATAACAATTACTAAATATTATTGACTAGTGATGATGTAGTCCAGCTTCAACACTCAACACTTAACCACCTTCAATTTAATTATTACTATTTTTTTAATAATTGAGCTAATCTCCAACTCTTAACCACTAGCTCTTGTTGTCAACCAAAAAAGCAAAGAGAACAAAACATGATGTTCTTATAATTAAGTTATAATCTCCGCTGCGTTTGAAATCTCAGTTTTGAAAAGCAGTAGCACTGGAATTAATAATATAATTGTAGCATCACTATGAAGATAATGTAGTTCCTAATTAATTTGAATACATATATTTGAAAACACGCAACACAAGTTCAGTTAAACATATATATATAATTCTATACTTTGAATACAGTTGTACATACTATAATTCTATACTTTGAATACCATTGTAGCATAATACAGTTCTAGTTTGAATACAATTCAATTATAAAAGTTAAGTTGTAAAGTGCACTTACTTTTTGCAACAACAAATGATATACAATTATCTTAGGCAGAAAGCCAGAGATCCTTGAAGCACTCTATTAACATACATAAAATATGTGACTGCAGACCAAATTGTTACTACACATTACCTAACTTGGGATCCTTATAAGCGATTCATAAACTTTAAATCTTTAATTGGTATGTAGTGATTTTGGGGGTTTTGAGGTGATTTTAGCTTGCAATTTCGGGAATCATGATTTTGTCCTAAAAATAATGTATGACTTGATTAACCTATAATTTTAAGTATTATAATTTGTAGCCATGGGAACTTGTAGAAATTATGAAATCCTTAATTTGGGTTAATTAGCTATCGATATCAAACTAGATTTTTATTATTGTAATGAGTTACTTATGGTACAATTTTAAAATCCAAACTTTTGACCCAAGGGGCCGTTACAGTAATCAGGCAAGTGAGACATAAACTCTTTCTTTTCATAAGAAGAACATGATATATGTATATTTAATTAGGCGGAATGACCCCAAATTTAAATAGACCCTTCTACTCACGATTTTGCCAGTTGAACCCTCAAACTCACTGAAACACAACATTTTAAACCTTTTAGGCTTCGTGTGCACTTCAAACACACAATAAAAATAACACATCACCATCCACGTCAAATTTTTAATGACACGTCATTTATTTTTACTTTATTTTAAAATTTTCAATTTCTTTTCTTTTTCTTTTTCTTTTTCGTTTTCTTTTTCACTATGTTTCTCCCTCACTATCTCAATCCTTGACTACCTCCCTCCATATTTTACACCAAAAACACCATTGCAATCTTACATCCTTACCTGAAACATTGCCTTAAATAACTATAATTCGTCGTTCTTCTCCAAATTTTCATCGTTCACAACTTTCTGTTATAATTTTTTGACCAACATCTCCGTCCACCACTTGAACCACCATGAATTTGTTTCCTTCATTATTGCCGACGAACCATACTAAAGTATTTGAATATTCTCTAATACTGACGAACCACACTAAAATATCTTAACATGCTCAAACATCTTCATACAATTTTACACAATACACTTCATCTAATTTCACAAAGACATACAACAATCACTCTTTACTCACCAAAATCACTGGATCTTTGTCACTTCACCACCTGTATATTACCCCTCCCCCATTTTCTCAATAGCTTTCTCTTCATATAATTTTATCTCACAAACAGTGTAACAATTAAGTATTTCTCAAAGAATGAGAAATGGGAATTGGGTTGGGGAAGAATGGGTGGGTAGTAAGAGAAAAAAATTTGGGGGGGGGGGGGGGGGACAAAG
>JAJONQ010020754.1:0-31982 GCA_036250385.1 Solanum microdontum
ATCATTATTCTTATTTCATTTTAGTGTGAAAATATAAGAAACAAAGAGAAAGAATTGTAAATGGAAAAAAAAATTAAGACTATTTTTTGAGATTATATTGTAAATCAAATTTGATACTACCACTCACAACTCTCTAATTGTAGTTGTCACGCCCCAAGCCTACACCCTGGACGGGACTGGTACTCGAGAACCATTGATGGCCCCAAGTGAACCCTTGGCCTGGCTTACTACTCAACGGAAAACTTTACTCAACAAAGATAAATCCATGTAATAAACTGGAATGTTATAAAGGAAACATTCAACTGGCCAATAAGGCAATTTCAAGTCTCAACATAATAGAATGAAAATGGAAAGACTAATGAACTATAACTAGTTATCTATGAAGCCTCTAAAACTATGAGGGATGTTGGGACAAGACCCCGATCATCCTAACAACTGAAAATACCAAAGCAATGTAAAAAACGGATCCTCTGGAAAGCAAGGAGGCTCACCAAATGATTTTGAATGCTCAACTGGATCAACGAGGAGCTAGATGTTGATCCTGGTTACATGTATTTGCATCATAAAATGATGCAGGCCAAATGACATCAGTACATTGAATGTACGAGCATGCGAGGGGAATACTAAACAAGACATAAGCCTGAAATGGAACTGAAGAAACTTACCTTGTCTCAACTCAATTCAATTCATTTCAATATAAAGCAATAATAAGGATGCAATATAAAGAAAAACTTTAAAACATGTAAAAAAAGCTCAGTGTATTAAAAAACACACAATAACTCAGTTTGTATAAGAAAGTACAAATAACTCTGTGTATATAAGAACACAAAATATCTCTGTGGGAGTTTCACTAACCAATAATCATCTCTATGAGCTTACGTGATGGTACAATGTTTTGCCTCACGCTGCCAGGGCCGTCCTATACCTTGTCAGGGGTATAGAACCTCAATCACTAAATAGATCCACTAGTCTATGCTAAAAGCATTAAGGAATAATCTAAAAAGTATGACCCTTTTCTACCCATGTTGGTTACACGGTTTATGGAGACTTTGAATTATTTGAACTCAAATTTGTCCCCAAATCGGTGCTCAATACTACTCCCAAATATTATGTTTAAAAACATAACTCTTTCTGTGGTTTGAGATTATTACTCAAAAACTAGCTCAAAAGCTCTCTTGGAAATCAGTGTTTCCTCTCTTGTTTAAATGTGAAAACATTTTAACTCTTGGGAATACTTAGTTCCCATATAATCTTTTGAAGTATTGAACTTCACTCTTGCTCTTACTCAACTCAATGTTCAAGTCTTTAAAATAAGTTTTAAAACGTTTGCAAAAGACTTTTGAAAAAAAGAAGACTCTAAGAACTCTCTAGACTTGGCTCTTAACTCTACCTTGAATTTAAATTATGAATTCAAGATTATGATTTGTCATAGGAAAGATGTCATAATGATTAGGAGTGCTTTTAGATAGTTAAACACGAAAAACGATAAAGAAATCACTGTCTGGAAGCAAGTCCGCGACACGAAGATGTATTTTATTATTTGGTTGCGAAATACATTTTGAGACAGAGGAGTCTGCGACCTCTCCACGACGCGGAGAAAATTTCTGTGAAAGGGGGGGAGCAGGTCCATGACACGGACTTGGTTGCCAGTTTCGCCCGACTTTTTCCTTCTTCGTTTTCTAACCCCAATTCGCTTAAATTTGATTCTTTTTCTCAATTTCTCTTTAGATTTAGTTACCCAGTACATGTACACAAGAATCTACTCCTAAACGACTCTAAAATCGACATGATTCCATCAAGAACTCAACAATCCCATCAAATCTCAAGAACAAAATCCAATTTCAAGAACACAATTCAAGATCATCAAACTTTCAACTTTCTATAACGAATTTCAATGTACTAAACATGACTAGCGTGTGGGTGAACAAACCCAACGCTATGAAAGTCTCACATACCTCTTAGGATCGAATCCTTGGCGAATTCTGCAACCAAAATCACAAGAACTTGACGAATCATGACCTTTTCTCCTTCTTTCTCCTCTCGGGTTCTTTCTCTAAAAACCCTAGCGTGAAATTTGAGTGCGTAAACTAAACCAATTCAGTTTAGATCCCAAATAAACTACTAAAAATGGATTTAATTAATTAGGTAATGAAAAGACCAAAATACCCTTCTAAAATCTGGTTGACTTTCCTTATCCAGACAGCCCGACTTCAAACAGATATATCTCCCTCATACGAACTCGAAAATTAGCAAACTTGGTGGCGTTGGAAAGATAATTGAAAGACCTTTCATTTGATATCTTGTAGCCCACCAAACCCATCTTGTACAGGAGTTATGGTCGTTCGAAGTAGATCCAAAACTCATACTTAACATACTTTCCAAATTTCAAATTTTTTTACTCTTTCCAAAAATGGTTCTTTCTAATTCTAGCTCTTTCAAATAGCGGGGTGTTACAATATCTCCCCCTTGGGAAAATTCGTCCTCGAATGAGATTACTGTTAGTAGGCTAAGGGTGTAACACCTAACATCCAGCTCAAACACCCAACAAGCAAAATCTAAACACAACAAGTCAGCTTAAAGTAAATGCAAAGAAAAGTATTAGTACCTTAATTTGGAATTTCTCCGGACTCGAAGAGATGTGGGTACCTCTTATTCATGTCCTCATCAATTTCCCAAGTAGCTTCCTCAACAAACTGATTTCTCCATAGAACTTTGACTGATGTTACTTCCTTGGTTCTCAACTTACGAACTTGATGATATAGAATCTGAACAGGAATCTCCTCATAAGATAAGCTATCCTTGATACCGATATTTTTAGTAGGAATAATAAGTTAAGTATCGCCCATACACTTCTTCAACATGGAAATATGAAATACCGGATGGACTGCTGCCAACTCTTAGGATAGCTCTAACTCATAAGCTATGTTGCAAATCCTCTTGGATATCCTGTAAGGGCCAATATACCAGAGACTAAGCTTCCCCTTCTTACCAAATCTCATAACTCCCTTCATGGGTGAAACCTTTAAATACACCCAATCATCTACATCAAACTCTAAGTCTCTTCTCTTAACACTTGTATAGGATTTTTTACCTCTGCGCTGTTTTCAATCTCTCTTGAATAACCTTCACTTTTTCCATAGCTTGGTGCACTAATTCTGGTCCTATCAATCCAGCTTCACCAACTTCAAACCATCCAATAGGAGATCTACATCGCCTCCCATAAAGAGCCTCATAAGGAGCCATTTGGATGCTAGAGTGGTAACTATTGTTATAAGCAAACTCAATGAGAGGTAGGTGATCATCCCAATTACCCTTGAAATCAATCACACAAGACCTCAACATATATTCTAAAGTCTGAATAGTGCGCTCTGCTTGACCATCAATCTGAGGATGAAAAGTAGTACTCAAGTTCACCTTTAAACCCAAACCTTTCTGGAATGACTTCCAGAATTGTGTAGTAAATTGTATACCTCTATTTGATATAATCGACACAGGAAATCCATGAAGTCTAACTACCTCTTGAAGATATAACTTAGCATAATCCTCTACTGAATGGGTAGTCTTTAACGGCAAAAAGTGGGTTGATTTAGTCATTCGATCTACAATCACCCAAATCAAATCATGCTGTCTGCGGGACCGTGGTAAACCTGTGATGAAATCCATATTAATCATCTCCCACTTCCATTCCGTAAGATCTATTTTCTGAGCCATACCACCGGCCTCTAGTGCTCTACTTTAACTTGTTGGCAATTTGGACACTTAGCAACAAACTCTGCAATGCCCTTCTTCATACTACTTCACCAATAAACCTCTCTCAAATCACGATAAATGTTTGTGGAACCCGGATGGATAGAATATCTGGAGCTATGAGCTTCCTCCATGATCCTCTCTTGAAGTTCATCCACCCTTGGCACACACAACCTACCTTGATACCTCAATACACCATCTCCCCCTTGTTCAAAAGCCATCACTTTTTGCTTATGAACATTTGCCTTCAATTCAAGCAAAATAGGATCTTGGTTTTGCTTTTCTTTAACTTCGGACAATAATGATGATTCAGCCCCATTCATCACCACCACTCCTCCTTCACTAGAATCCATTAAACGATCTCCTAATTGTGCAAGTCTATGCACATCTTTTGCTAACTCTTTCTTGTATTCCTCAAAATGGGCAGTACTACCCATAGACAATCTACTCAAGGCATCAACAATAATATTAGCCTTACCTGGGTGATAGAGAATACTTATATCATAATCCTTGAGTAACTCCACCTTCTTTGTCGGAGATTAAGCTCTTTATGACTAAACACATACTGAAGGCTCTTATGATCGGTGAACACATCTACATGAACATCATAAAGGTAATGGCGCCATATTTTCAAAGCAAATACTACAACAACTAACTCTAGATCATGGGTTGGGTAATTCTTCTCATGAACCTTAAGTTGTCTGGAAGCAAGCACTATCTGGTAAGGTCAATATTGGGGCAGTAGTCAACCTTTTTTCCAATTCCTGGAAATTTTTCTCACAAGCTTCTGACCATTAAAACTTAATTGTTTTCTGAGTCAACTTAGTCAAAGGAGATGAAATAGATGAGAACCGCTCGACTAACCTTCTATAATATCCAGCCCCAACCCCAAGAAACTCCTAATATCAGTTGGAGATGTGGGTCTAGGCCAATTCTGCACTGCCTCTATTTTTTTAGTATCAACCTAAATTTCATCACCGAAAACAATGTGACCTAAGAATGCCACAGACTCAAGCCAGAACTCACACTTAGAGAATTTGGCATATAACTCATTATCCTTTAGAGTTTGGAGAACTACTCTAAGATAACTAGCATGATCTTCCTCATTCTTTGAATAGATTAGGATGTAATCAATGAATACAATAACAAAAATATCTAAATAAGGCTTGAATACTCTGTTCATAAGGTCCATGAATGTTGCAGGAGCATTGGTCAAACCAAATAACATAACTACGAACTCATAGTGACCATAGCGGGTCCTGAAAGCTGTCTTAGGAATATCACTTTCTCGTACTCTCAACTGATGATAGCCAGATCTGAGGTATATCTTAGAAAAACAAGTGGCACCGTGAAGTTGATCGAAAATATCATCAATTCTCGGAAGAGGATACTTATTCTTGATAGTAACCTTGTTCAACTGGTAATCTATGCACATTCTAAGAGAACCATCTTTCTTCCTCACGAATAAGACCGTAGCTCCCCAAGGTGAGACACTTGGTGGAATAAATCCTTGTTCTAGGAGATCTTTCAACTCCTATTTTAACTCTTTCAACTCTGCTGGTGCCATTCTATATGGCGGAATGGAGATAGGACAAATATCAGGAATAATATCAATACCGAAGTCTAGTTCTCTCTCAGGAGGGACTCCAGGAAGATCATTTGGAAAGACCTCTGGAAACTCATTAACAACTGAAACTGACTGAATAAGTGGTGTCTCAACACTAAAGTCATTAACTCAAACTATTGTACTCACTTTTGTTACTTGGTGCAGGTGCACTAGCAGATGATGGAGCAGGTCCCTTTTTCTTTTGTTGGAAAGATGACCGGTTGGCATTACTCTTCTACTGCCCAGACTCATTCCCTGTCTTAGCTTTCTTGTGTCTAAACTCCTCTCAATCCCTCAGCTTATCCTCATCAACCTTTTGCACCTGGATCATCAGCCTTCCTATGTCCATATCCCCTATCCGCATAGTTGTCTTGCCTTGCTTGCTTAACAGACGGACAACCCAGCAATGAATAAACTCATCCTTCTCCTCATGTCAGCAACCATCTCCAGAGCATAGCGGGAAAGTTGGGTGAACTTCAGACTGCACTCATGAACACTTATAGATTCCTGCTTAAGAGTAAGGAATTCTCGTACCTTTGCTTCTCTAAATTCACGGGGAAAGAAACACCCCAAGAAGGCCTCCTCAAACATAGCCCAGCTCACAAGTGGTGCACCCTCAGCCATTTTCTTTTTCCATTGATCAAACCAAATTCTAGTGACACCCTTCAATTGGTATGTAGCTAGTTTCACTCTCTCAGCATCAGTAACATGCATAATTTCAAAAACCTTCTGAAGCTCTTCAACAATGTTTTTCGTATCCTCATGATGCTTGAACCAGTGAAGCTTGGAAGATTCATCCTTAAGAACTCGCGGATCCTTGAAGTATCAGCCACTTCCTGACGATTCTCTCTTTGTTGCCCAACTTGGTTGGTCACAACTTGGCTCAACATCCGGATAGCCTCACGAAACTCAGCATTGGTGACCTCTCCATGGGGTTGCAGTTCAGGTAAATTAGGTACCCCTTGTTCGTCAACATTCCTTCTAGACGGACGACCTCTGACAACTCTTCGTGGAGGCATGATCTGAAAGACACGCGCAAGCACGAGTTAGATAGAAACTTTTATAGAGATACACTCTATTGCACGAGAAGAGTATGAAATAAGTGATATAGTTCCTAAATGTTACAGCATCCTAATTATAGATGTGGCGCGCTTCACATCGATAACCATGACTCTACAGACACGGCTTCATAGACTCTCTAGGACTCTAGAATTTACACCATTGCTTCAACAATATTGATAGGAGTGACCGCCTTATATTCTTGATCCATATGCGGCACAACAGAATTTACCCCTGAAATCACCTTTGTATCCACCTTTTGTTCATCAAAAAAATCCATAACAGTTGTACTCACATAACTACTTCGAGAACAATTAGCAGAATTTTTTTCTGCCATCATTTTTATAGCACAAATACAATAATCTCTAGAATTAAAGTTTTTGAACTTTCTAAGAATAGCTTCACAAAAAACATATTCCTTCATGAGCCACTTGCCATCATCAGGACAACACATCTTAGTATCATAATAGAGACTTTTCTTGCGTCACATATTCAAAGGCTTGCTCTGTTTACTCCTAACCCATTTCCTCCTATCTTGTTGTTTCCAAGTCCCTAGATTTTTACCCACAACCAGGCTTCATGTTGAACTTTCAAGGCTGCTAATTTTTGTTTTTTAATTTTCAAAATCAGACACCCTCCTATTCAAAATACTTTGAGTTCTCAGAATATCAACTTCTCCCTTTTTAAACATCATCTTTTCCACTTAACCCTTTTGCTTGGTGGACCTGGTCCCTCTTCACACTTAAAAACATCTTCATCAAAAAATTCTCCAGTAAGAACAAAGGGTTTAACCATTTGAAGTGTTTTTGAGCGAGGAGAAAAAAGGGTTTTAGAAATTTCAGATTTTGGAAAGGGATTTGAAAAGAAATATGGAGTATAAAGGAAGTGAAAGGGTGTATTATGTGAAAGAAAGTGTCATTTTGGTATTCAAAAGATGGGACAACGGTCAGATACCGGAATGATAGAATGTGGCAATTGTAGCGATTCTCATGCATAATTCAAAATGCAATGTTAAGAGTGCTAATCTTCGAGAATGGACCGGGTCCTTCTCTATAGTGTGAATGTGATTGCCTTGATCTGTTCTGACCTCCCTTTACCTTCAGGGTTTTTCCATGTGTGTATACCTACAAAGGGTATGAGACTAAACTTGCTAAAACATACATAACTGAAAAACAAGGATACCTGCTCCCTTTGCATAGTCATGAAAGGGTTGATTGCTTCAGGAAGGATCCATTAAATCAAGTTTCAGCATTCCCAAATTCAGTTTGATTATCTCGGTCAGGTCTTCTAAGAGCTTCAAGATGCTGCTTGATCCACAAGAGTTAGGCACATCAAGCTACACTTGCTACATTCTCTGACTCAGTTGTTGAAAGAGCAACTGATTCTTGCCTTTTAGTTCCCCATGAGTGAGAGATCAGCCTATAGCATAAGCCGCTCCTAAGGTACTCTTTCCATGAACTTGATACCCAGCATAATCAGTATCACCATGTACTCTAAATCAAAAAGTCTCTCGATGGACAGAGTAGAACCGGCTCCTCTGTCTTCTTCAAATGTCTCAAGATTTTCTTAGCAGCCTTCAAATGTGATTCTTTTGTGCAAGAATGAAATCTCAGAACCAGGTTCATCAACATCCAGCTTCAAGTTAGTGCCCCTAGAAGTATGAATTGTCTAGGCATCCATAATATGAAACCTTTTCAGCAGCTTCTCTGAGCTGGTACCAGGTCCCTGTCTTTGTAAAACTTCATGATGACATTGCCCCTTTTTAACATTGTCCTGACTTCAAGTACTTTTAGTCTTTTGAGCAGCTCCTTGATGAGCTTTTCTTGACAAACAAGGGTACCTTTGGAAGTTTGCTTGATTGACAGCACCAAGAAGAAATTTAATTTTTCCATTATGCTCACTTCAAAACTCACTATTCATGAGTGCAACAAACTCTTCACACAACACCTCAAAGGTTTCTTCAACAATGACATCATCAATATGTACTTGAATAATCAACAACTCCCTACCTTGTGATTTTAAAAAGAGGATTTTTGTCAATTTTACCTCTTTTGAAACCATTGTTGAGAGTAAGTTGGACAACCTGTCAGCTGGTCAGGAAATCGAGTGTCATACTTTGCTTCTTTCAAACTGATCTTGATCAGCTTTTTCATTCTCAACTCCGAAATTCACATTATCAGTTTGAACTGCATCATCTTTGTTCAGCAACATCTACCGGATCGGGTCCCTCATCAGCTTCTTCATCTGCATCAGCTTCCTTGGGATTGATAGATTCGTGAAGAGGATATGCTTCAGCAAGCTCATTGGTTAGACCATCTCTCTGAATCTGAAGCAACTCGTCCATCTTAGAATCTTCTTTATTTTGCAACTTCTCAATTCTTCCACACTCATCAAAAATCACATGAGCACCTTTTTCAATGCACATATTTTTATACACCAGATAAGCCTTGCTGGAGGAAGAATATCCCACAAAAATACTCTTTCATCATTATTGGGATCAAACTTCCCAATTTCATCATTTTGGTCACAAAACGTGTAGTATTCACCACTTCAACCCAAAGGTTCTTTGAAAAATTAAACCCCTTCTTATTCCACCTGGAGGATGGTCTGATCTACTTCTTTTTAACACAAACATCACAAACTTTTTCATCTGCAAATTTCATTTGGGCAGACCGTAGACCAGGTCCCTTGACACAAGTTTGCTTAGAGAGAAAAGGCTCAACTGACCAAGTCTCATGTATCATAGATCAGTATTCTTACCTTGAGCATCAAGGGAAGTGGGAATGTTTCAATGAGAAGTGTTTAGATCAGCAGTACATGTTCTTGCATATTCTTCCTGTCAGCATCATCATCTGAGAGATAAAGTTGTGACCACACATTTATCTAATAGGAACTTGACTTCATTTACTTTATCACAAATCTGTGAAACTTTAGAAGACTGTACTTTAACCCATGACATAGTACACAGCTTCAAAAGAATGTTCCACAGAATTTCAAGTACTGCCTACACAAAAAATGTACCATTTCTTGCAATTGCCAAAAGAGACACCTCCACATTGAAGTGCCTTGAGAGAGAGGAAGTTTTCAGTTTTCCTAGTCACGTGCTCTGAGCATCCGCTATTCATGAACCATCACTGACTGGTACTACTTCCTCTCACTTGCATAGCAAATCACTTGTTAGACTTGGGAACTCATTTGAGACAGAGTTCCCAGTAAGCAAATAACAGAGTGATAAGAAAATCTTTTGTCCAGTGAGGCAGACTGGTTTTCTTCAACTTAGGACCATAAGCAGGACCGGGTCCCTTCTTCAGTCTATTCCTCTATTTGGAATAGTTTGACGGACTTCCTTCATATTTTTTCAAACAGATACTCTCTCTTAAGATATCCATCTCGACCACAATGCACACACAGCAGATCATCAACATCGGAAACAGATTTGCTGTGAGGATTGTATGGGGAATCTATCTTCTCATAGCCCAACCCTCTTCTACTGTTGTTTCCTTGACCAATTAGATTTGTAAGTATCTTAGAGGAATTGGTCCATTTGAGGGATTTTTCAAGTTCCTCTTTTACATGGACCAGGTCCCTCTCCAACTCAAGATTTCTTTCTAAAGCCAACTCCATCTTCATTTCAACAGTGTGCAACTTATTTTAAAGCTCCAGCTGCAAGCTGCTTGCTATGTTTTTTCCTTTAAAAACTGTATTAGTTATCCCTTTTATCTTTTCCTTGAGTTCAAGATTTTAGGCTTCTAGAACAACCATTTGATTTTCAATATCAGATATTTGGGCAACTAAATAAATTTTTCCATCTTAAGAGATGTCTAGACTATTGTTCACGAGATCATTCTCAGTTGGTAGATCACTTATCAAATCAATTAGTACAACAACTAGATTTATCAATTTACTGGTAGAAAAAGTATTGAAGTTTTGCTTGAAGTATGATAGGGTTACCTTTTCATCAGCATCATCTGCATCTGACTTTGCCATGAAAGCATCATTAGAGTGCTCAGAATCATCTGAATCACTTGAGGAATTTTCCCATGCAGCCATATCCTTCTTCACTGCCTGGAAAAAGGCTTCTCTTCAGCTTGGCTTGTCACGGACCTGGTCCCCCTCTTTGTCTTTACTTTCTCCAGACTTAACATATTCTTCGTGGTCAGCTTTGTGCATAGAGTAGTCTCTAATGGAGTGACCTGGTTGATTATACTTGTAACCCACATTACTAGAGCTTGTAGCACAGTTGTGATTTTCTTTCTTCATGTAACCTCCACGTTCTGTCAAGATTTTTTGAAATCCTTGAGTGATATAGCCCATATTCTCATTTATTTCAGGGGTTTCATTTTGTGACACTTTGGAAGCAAGTGATTCATCAGCAACAGTCAGATTTGTCCTCTTGTCTTCACCCTTAAGAAAGAGACCCTCCCTTTTTCCAAGCCTCTCATGAACTTGCAGATGCTCAAATAGTGCATACAACGTCACTTCTCCAGGTTCCCTTGTCTCATTGCCAGCCACAAAGTCATTTGTCCAAGATCTGGGAAGAATTTCTAGTATCTTAGAGACTTGCTTACACACGGGGACTGGTTCTTTAAGGAACATAAGCTCATCTGTAATGGTGGAGAATCTGGTACGCATTTCATGAATGAATTCACCTTCTTTTATGGTGAAACTTTCAAACTGAGTAGGAAAGAGATCTAGCATAGATTTCCTTATTTCCTCAGTGCCCTCATAGGTTGTTTTCAACAGATCCTAAATTTTCTTGGCCGATTCACAAGATGAGATCAGATCGTATTCATTCACTCCAATGCCACACATCAGTAGCTTCTTGGCTTTGTGATTTTTCTAGACTAATCTTCTGGCCTTGCAGGGGACTGACTTCTTTGCAGGTTCAATGGTGTCGTTATTCCTCGCAAGAACCTCTCTCTTGGTGTTAACCAGATAGAGAGCCAAAGCTCTAATACCAATTGTTGGAATGTATGCATCCACAGTGTTCACAAGACCAGGTCCTGACAGAATAAAAGTGCAGAAAATAAATAGCACAACGTAAAAACAGGAACAAAAGTTTTACGTGGAAACCTCCTTGCTCAAGGGAGTAAAACCACGACCTATCACACAGGATTTTCAAACTATTTTTACTAATATTCTCAAGCAAAAGTAAAACACAGTTTACAGCCACACGCTGAGATTAACCTCCTAATCTCAACACTAAGTAATACAACCTATTACTTTACGAGCCAAAGCAATGCATCCATTGCCCACTATACTAACCCTCACTGATTAATATAGACTTTAACCGTAAGACACAAAGTTAACTCTAACAATATTCTTACAAAAACTCAAACGAAGATTTGAAACGTTTCTAACAAGAGTGAAACGAATCCTACAAGTTTAGCTCAATACAAACATTCAAGAACAGCAGCAGGTATAGAAAGCACTTCTTCAGTTCATCAGATCCTTGA
Source organism: Solanum microdontum (assembly GCA_036250385.1). NCBI lineage: Eukaryota > Viridiplantae > Streptophyta > Magnoliopsida > Solanales > Solanaceae > Solanum > Solanum microdontum. Next base: position 11,869 of record JAJONQ010020754.1, read on the forward strand.
TGTATGTGTTATTGTGCTTGAATTCTTCCTTGAAGATAGCTTTGTATTTTTAAGCTTGTGAGTTTTTGTTTGCCAAATCTTAAGTTTGTGTTTTGGAGAAGAGACTATATAAAATAAACACAAACTCCTTGAGATGACCCTGTTGGCTGAAAGCCTATTGTTTAGAAAAGTTGTGCACCTACCACATTAGAGATGGCAGTTTTTCTGACAGTTGTCTTGTCACATTTTCATACACGCAATCTTCCAGGGACCAGGTCCCTTGCAATGTTCTTTGTGAGTTCTTGAAAGGCTTGCTGGCTCTCTTCCTCTTTTGAATGACTGAATTTAATATGTTGCTTATCATGTTGAAAATATCAACCATAAAGAGTTATTAGCCGTTGGACAAGCAACCTCGTCCATTCTGATTGGTTCAGTACGTTGGCGCCTCACCAACCACTGACAGTATAACTTTACAGTTGTACCCCATTATACATCTGATGGAGAGAACTCTGCCATGGAATGGGTCCCTGCATTTGTGAGCCCCTGAAACAGACAATCTCGTCTGCTCTTCCTAATGGTGCAGTATACTGCACTTTTCACCTACCACCTAACATGACAGCTTTACAGTTGTACCCTATTATGAATCTAGACGAGAGCACTCAGGGACCAAGTCCCAGCATTTGTGAGGATCATCAAAACACCTAGAATATAACATGTTCTCAAATTCCAAAACACCACTCCCTTAACCAACAACCTCTTGAATTTGTACCTCAACTTCATCAACTTCCATCACTGGATTTTCAACGACATTGATAGGATGATTGATCATTCCATAGTCATCATTCCACATACACGTTATTTCAAGATCATCGTTTTCTAATAGCTCTTTGATTATCTCTTCACCTGACAAAGCCTCTTGAATTTGCACCATTGGTTCAACAATATTGATAGGAGTGACCACCTTATATTCTTTATCCATCCGCAGCACAACAGAATTTACCCCTGAAATCACCTTTGTATCCACCTTCTGTTCATCAGAAAAATCCATAACAGTTGTACTCACATTACTACTTCGAGAACAATTAGCCGAATTTTTTTCGTCCTTCGTTTTATAGCACAAATACAATAATCTCTAAAATTAGAGTTTTTGAACTTTCTAAGAATAGCTTCACAAAAAACATAGTCCTTCATGAGCCACTTGCCATCATCAGGACAACATATCTTGGTTTCATAATAGAGACTCTTCTTGTGTCCCTTATTCAAAGGCTTGCTCTATTTACTCCTAACCCATTTCCCCTTATCTTGATGTTTCCAAGTCCCTAGATTTTTAGCCACAACTCTGCAAAATCTATCATTAGTTTTCTTTCTCTTATGCCTCGGCGAAATAAAGTATCAAAAAATATTAGTATCCCGATCATCTTCTCCTCTGCAATGATGCCCATAGCCATAAGTTACCCATGGTTGTTGTTTGTAAACATCACACTCCGTAATAAAACCATTGTCACACAAATCTTTTTCAGCGATAAACCTAAGAAGGAATGTGAATAACTCTGAATCTCTTTGATGAAATCGCTACCCTTCTTCTTCAAACTCCATCACTCTTGAATGAATTAAACTAATTTTACTAATTTTATGAGTTGTGACTATTTAGAAACAAAAAGTATGAAGTTGAACACAATGGGGACAATTTAGGAATCCCATATTTATAACTTGCTTCAATCCTGTTGCCTTGCTGGGAAACCCAATTGGTAATACCTTGGGAAAACTATATTTAGTAACTTACCAGTTGTTTTCAACAATAAAATAATGTTTAGAAACTTACCGTTTTTTTTTTTTTGTTTTTTTTTCAACTTACAATTTTTAACATTAAAACAATATTTTTAAACTTACAATTTTAGTTTAATTTTTAAAAGAAACATTTTTTCTAATAATTTACGACTTTTATTTTATATTTAGAAACAATTTTTTTAATCTGTTTTTCTCTGTGTTAAGTTCTAACACTTACATCCCATATGAAATTGTGTTTTTACTCCAATTTGTTTATCTTGTAAGAAAGTTTACAATGATTAGCAAAGTATTAATGTGTTGTAAAAACTAGTACATTAAATTGTGTTGCACCAACTCTTCAAAAATGTTATCACATCGATCCTCAAAAAAGTTTTTTTTTCACAAATTTACCACTAGACAGTGTCTAGTGACCTTTTATTAAACATAAAAAAATATCAATAGGGATAAGTGCAAGAAAGGGGGGCTAGGCCTTACCTTACTAATCCTAATGGAGAACCTAACGTCTACTACCTAACAAGCATGGAGAAAATAAGAGGTAGAGAGAACTAAGTATTTTTTTTATCACCACAGAGTTTGTAATACACTTCATGATGATATTACAAATGAGGATGCTTAAATAATGTAAAAATATTCCAATCAAGAAGAAAGTTGAGTTATCAGCCTCAAACTTTCAATACAAACACATGAATTAAAAAAGATTGATTTCCCATCAAAAGTAACTTGAAGTATTTTTCTCTTGTCTTCTTCTTCAAACATATCCAACAACACTTGATAATTCATACTTTCTTTATGGATTTATTGGATCTTTTTGAACCTATTGATACTGTCAAATGGTTCTGCTTTGCCTATCGCATCGGTATGTGCCTTGGAACAAACTCCTCGGTCATTTTGCCGTCCCAACTATGTTTCCTTCCATGTGTCTTCTTTTTGCTTTTGTTGCTTCCACTTCTTTGTTGCCTAGGTGATATATCTCCTTTCCTAACCATTCTATCAAAGCATATGTCCAGCATATCTTCCTCATCTTCATCAAGAGAATCCTCGCCCAAATCAATTGTATTTGACACTAAGGCCCTTGACTCATTCTTCTTTGCAATCACACATTTAGGCACAAATACGGGAGCTTCTAGACTTAATTTGCTATTCAAAGTAGGTGGTAAGACCTGCTTTTCTTGGATCAAATAGTTGTCATTCTCTGTTAACCTTACTTGCTTTTCAGTAGTCTTCGATAAAGCATCAAAGTTATTCGAACATAATAGGTCTCTTGAGGCATTACTAATATCTTGCCTCTTCTCACTGTCATGAAAATTTCCAGTCGCACCCTTTTCACTACATGGAGAATTATTTTGACTAGTCGGGGAAAGGCTCCGATTAGTAGTTGAATTTTTGTGTGCAACCAATGTCCAATTTTTAGTTGCATTCTTGATTTCAACTTGCAAAACATGCTGCCCAGAAATTTCAGCATCTTCAACATCAGATGTATCCATTAGTTTGTGTCCTGAATTCACTACTTTTTTTACCTGAACCAACTCGCGGCACATCAACCCCAACTCTTGGCGTTCCCCCTTTGTTTTTGGTAGTTGTTTGAACACCAATATTACTTGTACCAACATCCATTGCGTGTGCACAATTTTTCCCAGAAGTGACAGCAACCATCGATCTAAAGAACTAGCTTTACTTTGATCGACATCTACAACCTTTCTTTTTTTATTTAGTATTTCTCTCGCATCACCTTGATACTTTTCACTATCGATAGTACCTTTTGAAGCAACTTCAATGGTATCATCAATTTGTTTGTCATTTTGATTTCTTTTCGAGATCAAATGACAACTATCTTCATCATGAGCTTGGTGCTTACAATAATTGCAATAAAAAGGTAGATTATCATAAACAATCTCCTGAAAAACCTCGATCAACTTACTAGATTTTCCATCCACAAACTGCAATCTTATACGATTTGGAAGTTTTTCCATTAGATAAAGTATAACCTTGACCCTAGCTGTGCTAGGTCTTGACTTGATTTGAGTAGCTTTTTCTATAGTTATTGGTTTCCCAACAGCCGATGCTATAGACAACAGAGACTTCTTTGCAAACAAATTTGGAGATAAGTTCGGTAAAGAAATCCAAACCACAGCTAACGTCGTTTCCTCCTTAGGATTATATCTAATGGATCATGGAAAAATCCTACATTGGTGCTCCTCTCCATTGTAGAGAAGATAATTAACTGAGCTAAAGCTGGTACATAATCTTTATATTTATCAAATCTCAACAAAATTTGTCTTGGAGCAAATAAGCCAATAAAACAATTGCCCTTGGTACCAAGATGTTTCGATAAAATTGACCTTAATACCTTCAAATCTGGTGCACCATGGGATAATTTAAACACCACTGCTTGATGCAATCCCTCTTCAATCATAAAGTCTTGCCTTTCCTTGATTGAAAACGTGATAGTAGGTTCTCCATGAATTATTTCGATTGATTTTGCGATTGTTTTTTAGTTAATTAGGGCAGATTGTTTAGGATTTATAGTATTGGAATTGAAAAGGGTGGCATATGTGGTGGTTTATGGCGGTGGGACGGGCTGGACAACCTCGAAAGGAGGCCGTCCAGTGGCCGTAGCAGCCATGAGAGCTGCACAGCTGCTGGCTAGGAAGGAAACCCTAGGTCAGCCATTTTTTTTAGACGAGTTCGATATATACCCTCCAAAAAGTTAAGGCACTACTTCTGAATATTATAATTGAGTACTTTGGACGTTTTCTAATTGTGGCACATTTCTGATAAAATAAGCAAATGTTCAAGGAATGGTAGCAGATGTAACTTATATATACAATTATTATAGAATAATCAAATAAGTTTATTGCAAAGCCGAAGTTGAGAATTACAAGGACACATATACATATTTTGTGCTTATAAATTAGAGTTATAAATAACGCTTCATGTATTATTCCACGGTAATGTACTTGACATCTGGATAGAGTGTTGATGCTTCTTCTCCTTCTTCTCCTATTTCAAAATTCGCGAGGCGTCCTTCATAGCATGCGTGATAATTGTGACACAAGCCAACTTGTTATGCATACTCAAGCTTTGTTTTTTTATGATTCCCCACAATAAAAACTCCGATGTAGTTTTGATAGTTCATTAAATTGACTCTCGATAAATGAGAAATGGCATCAAATCAATTGGGGAAAAGGGAGTACAAACTACAAAATATGATTATTATTTATTTATTTATTTAGATAAAATGGCTCTTACCCTTCATGGGAGCCAAAAATTCTTCTTTGGAAAGAGTTGATTTTTTAAGCTCTTTGCCTATGAGCTTTTCCCATATTTGAACCACTTCTCTTTGAGAAAGTATGTTTTTAGGAGGCCTAAGGTAAAGTGTTTTATTGAGTGTCCTTGGATCATTTATGGACTTGATGGTATATGTTGCGATATCATCTTCGTCAACATAAATTGCTGAAAAATTAAACAAAAACATGTAGTTACTAATACACATTATCATATTTTTAAGGCTTAAGGCATCTATGGCCCTTTAAAGTTGTCCGCATAATTCACTTAAACACCTCAACTAAAACTTGTACCTATTGGACACCTTGACTATTCTGAATTTGAACCATGTTGACACTTTATGCAGATGTGGCACAAAAAGTGTAATTCACACCTTGCTAGGCGCGTGAATCATTTAATCAACACATTTTTAATTTTTTCTTTTTTGTTTCTCATTATTTTATTTTTAAAAAAAATAACAATCTTCCTTTCTTCTCTCTTTCAAAATTGCAGACCTGCTGCCACCAATTATTCATAACAAAAGCTACCACCTAACATTTTTTTTAATAAATTTTCTCTTCTAAGATTATGCTTAAATTTGATAAGAATTCCAACATTGCAGGAAAAAAGAATCCAAATATGATCTTATTCCTCACATTCCAAGCCCTAATCTGTTAGTTTCATCATATTTTTACCCCTGCTAATATCAATTTCCAACTGGAGGAGATGAACCCTAGTTTTGTACACAAGGATACCTCTTCATATTTTTTTTAATTTCTTGTCATTGTATTAATTTTTCAGATGTAGAATTACGTAGTTCGCCCTTTTTGCCGGAATAAATGGAGACCACCATCCACATTTTCTTTTCCAAAAAAAATGGAGACCAGCATCCACATCTGTTTTGCTGGAATAAATGGAGTCCACTATTCACATTTTCTTTGTCAGAAAAAATGAAGACCATAATCTAATTTATTTGTCGGAAAAATGGAGATTACCATCCACACATTTTTTTGCCGAAAAATCTGGAGATCACACACACTGCCCCCGATGCACACCCCTTCTTTCTCCAAAACGAAGCAGAAATAGATAAATTTGAAATCAAAATAAAAAGAGGATGAACAGATTTTTTTAAAAAAATAAAGAAAAGAAAAGATAAAACACTATCAGTTTGAAATAGGAACAAAAAAGGAAACATAAAGAAAAAAAAAAACTTAACTTCATTTAGTATATGTTAAAATCTCCATTTAGAAAATAACAATGGTGGATAAGGAGTGACTTTACTGAAAGAGAAGAAAATGAGAGGTTTGGGGTGGTGTCGGGTGCAGGGTTGGGGCCGTAGGGGTGAGGGTGGTAAAATTGATTTTTCATCTTTTTTTTAGTTGAAATTCTTTCTTATTAGATTTAGATTTTTTTTTATTTTCAAAATTCATTTATATAATTATTGTAAATTTAAATGCCACATATCTTCATTTGATTTGCTATTTTGCCACATCAGCGGCATGTGTATTACACACACTTCCTCTTTTGATCGGGTCTAAATGTTTGATAGGTATTTATTTTTTAAGGTTGGAGTGTCTAATATAAAAGGGGGCATGTTGGGAGTGTTTAAGTGAATTTTGCAGACAACTTTAAGGGGTCGTGGATGATTTAAGCCTATTTTGAATATTACACATATACTTTGGCCTGAAAACTAGAAAATTGTAAGAGAGAATTGAGTTTTAAGTAATATATATATACAATTGGTACATACAAGAAATATTTACATCATCATATTACATTTTTGTAGCAGCTAGCTTATCTTATTTTCAATATTACCCGTCTGACATTATAAGAAGATGTACACGTAGATTGAGGTGGATCCAGGATTTGTATTTAGTGAGTTCAACTTTTAAGATTCTTAGTAATATTATATATGTAAGTAAAAGTTATGGGTTCAAATGAACTTGTGGCCGAAAGGCTACATCAACGGTCCAACCTTGTTGTGGATATTCTTCGGATGACCTGATAATGTAAGAAATCATTTACATTATAATGATATATATAACTTAAATTCGGCAGAATTACTTTTCTGGTTGCCATCTCCAAGCAAGACAACAGAGTCTGTTGAAGGAAGGATATGACCAATTTGACAAAGACCGCCAAGAAAGTAACCAGCAAAGCAATTACCAGAGACATAAGTGAAAGGAATGCCAGCTTCTTCAATTGCTTTCCTCACCGCCATTTTATCATCAAATGTAACTCTACATGGCTCCATTGCATTTTCCTTCTTGTTGGATCCGTTCCAAACTCAAACGGAAAAAATCTCTCTACATTTTATAAGTTTATGTGATATTGCATACGAAAAATTCTTCGATTTAATAGAGCCACCAGAGTGACCAACTTAATTATCCAAAACGTTCCTCAACTAGTAACTACAAACTATGTAAAAAAGTCACTTTGCTTCGTTTTGTAATAGAATGGTCACTTCTCCCAACTTCAGGAAAATCAAAAGTTATCCAAATAATTGCTTTAAGCAAGTAAAAGGGCAGCCCGGTGAACTAAAGCTCTCACTATGTGCAGGGTCCAGGGAAGGGCCCGACCAGTGGCGGAGCCAGAATTTTCATCAAAGGGTTCGAAGAAAGGCCAATTTTACGGCAAACATACAATCATAAGACATTTTATCTTTAAATGTATTTTAAAATTGTTTTACTCTTTTTAGATAGGAGATTCAGCTGCCCGACCACAAGGACCTATTGTATTTGTACACAGTCTTACCTTGCATTTCTATCGGAGGTTGTTTCCGAGTCATAATATAAAAAACAGAATTGCATACAAAGTGTAAGACTAGTTGTTGGAATTTGGTAGAATCATTATACTTTTTTCTTTTTAGTCTAAAAATATTCTATAGTATTTTATTTCCTTACAAGTCTAAGGTTTACATTAATTACAAAATATTTAGTTTTATTTTAGTTTAGTATCTAGAAGGAAAATAATATATTTTATTCTCCTTAATTACTTATAAATAGTGATGTACTCTTCTATTTGAATCAATGCAAGAATCAATACAAAGAGTTATCATTCGTTCTCTCTTTAATTTTTCTTTCTAGTTTCTTCCATTCCATAACAGGGTTTTTCTTTAACTAAAAACATAATATTATTATATGAAAAACAAATATAAAAGAAAATACTAAAACTGTTAAGAGAATAAATCTCCCCATAAACTAAAATCTCTAAACTATTACATTGTGGATTCTATTGTGTTCTGCTATGAGAATAGGGATCTTCAATCTATAGATCTCCAAACTTTTCCTCTAAGGAAAATAAACCAAATATGGAAGAAAATTATATTTTCCTTTCAGAAAAAGTTCAAGCATTTATGGTAATACTTTAACTTTTCTTTAAGAAAAGAAAAATAAACTTTAAACAAGGAAAGAAAATCAGGGCAAAACCCTAACATACGTACCTTGATATTTCCAACTTCTTTGATGGCATCCACAAGCTTGAGTTGAAGCAAGATATGATGGCTACGAATATGGACACCGGAGATGGCACATATTACAACGTCCACGAGTTTAACTGCATCCATGAGGCTTTGATGATCGTTGAAAGAAGCAGTTACAAGGTGAGCTCCCTGCATCTTAAAAAAAAAAGAAGCATTTCAACATTTTCAATATCAACTCCTATTTTTGGACGCTGTAAAATGTATGTGTCATGTCCATTTGTTAAACTAGATTTCACCAATCTCTTTCCAAGGTATCCTGTTCCTCCCACTATCAACACTTTGCTCTTTTCCATCTCTCAATATATTTATTCTTTTTCTCCTGGGATCAATGGATATATAGTTAGTTGATATATGAGGGATACTCCATATGTTGTCTATTTATAAAATCAATCTTTTTTCTTGGAAAATAAGCGAGTTTCTTATTTATTTTCAGGTACTACTGTATGATAATAATATCTAAAAAATATATTTATGTAATCTAGCAAAATATTATGGGGTGAGAATGGTTTGGGGTTCAGGGAGGGATGGTCTAGGTTGGGACATTGGATGAGACTCAAAAGTGGTTACTTGAACACCCTTTGTCGAAAAATTATATTGTTGTCACGCCCCAAGCCTATACCTTAGACGTGGTCGGCACTCAAGAAATACTGTTGGCCCCAAGCAAACCCTTGGCCTAGCTTACTTACTCAGCGGAAGACTTTACCGAAGATAAATACTCCTAAGACAAGTAAACTGAACTGCTCAAAATATAACTTAGAATGTATTGTAATAAGAGTCACTGCCGAAGTGGCAACTCAAGTCTCAACTTAACTAAAAAGGAAAAGTAAAGACTTATGAACTAACAACACTAACTTTGTCTATGAAGCCTCTAAACAAATGAGATGGACGTCGGGACAAGACGCGTGACATCCTAATGAACTAAAATACTGAAAGCAATAAAAAGGACCCTCCAGAAAGCTAGGAGGCTCACCAACTGACTCTGAGTACTCAACTGGATCAACAAGGCGCTGAATGATGATCCTAATTACCTGTGTCTGCCTCATAATAAGTAGCAGGCCAACTAGCATCAGTACATTGAATGTACGAGTATGCGAGTTGGAATGCTAAACATAACTTAAGCTTGAAAAGAATCTGAGAGAAATACTTACCTTGGCTTTACTCAACTCCTGGATAACTTAACTCAATATAAAGCAATAAAACACATGCAATATACAGAAAGCTTTTAAAACAGTAGAAAACAACTTGGTTCGTTAAAGAAAATGCAATAACAAACTCAACTTTGCTCATATAATAAAGTAATATAGTTTCTGTGGGAGTTTCTCTAACCGACAACCACCACTATGAGCCTAAGTAGTGATACAGCGTTTTGCCCACGCAGCAATAATTTTCCTATACTTCGCCGTCATATAGAACGCTTAACTAAGTGGATCCACTAGTCTATGCTAAAAACATCTTAAGGAGTCATCTAAAAAGTATGATCTTTTACTACCCATGATGGCTACACGGTTTATGGAGACGTGAGTTTTCTGAACTCAAGCTCGTCCCCATATCGGTGCTCAATAATACTCCCAAAATATACTTTAGCTCATATGTTTGTATAAACAAAACTCTTTCTTTGGTTTGAGATAATTACTCAAAAACTTAGCTAAAAAGCTCTCTTGGAAATCTCAGTTTCCTTTCTTGCTCAAATGTGAAAACATTTTAACTCTTGGGAATACTTAGTTCTCGTATAATCTTTGAAGAATGAACTTTACTCTTTTACTAAAAACTAGCTCAAAGGCTCTTTTGTTAATCTCAATTTCCTTTTTTGTTTAAATGTGAAAACATTTACTCTTTGGTAATACATAATCCCGATATACTCTTCTGAAGAAATGAACTTCAAACTTTACTATTAACACAACTCAAAACTCAAGTCTTAAAATAAACTTAAAACATTTGTAAAAGATTCTCTTGACTTGACTCTTAACTTCTCTTTACTTGACTCTTAACTTCTCTTAACTTGACTCTTAACTTTCCTTGAATTGAATTATGGATTCAAGGATTACGATTTGTGATAGGAAAGAACTCATGATGTTTAGGAATGATTTTAGATAGCTAATCATGAGAAAAGGTAAAAAAAAAAATCATTGTCTGAGGATGGGTCCGCGATGCGGAGGTGTATTTGAATTTTGGTCACGAAAATACTTTTTGGGGCAGAGAGGTCCGTTTCCTCGCCGCGACGCAAAGAGAAAAATTACACTTCTGAGGAACAGGTCCGCGTCGCGGACCTAGTACCCAGTTTCTGCCCGACCTGTTCCTTCTTCGTTTTCTAACCCCAATTCACCTAAACTCGGTTCTTTTTCTCAAATTCCCTTTAGATTCAGATACCTAGTATGTATAGACAAGAATCTAACTCAAACAACTCAAGGAAACAACATTTTAACCTCAAGGAACTCCTCAATCTCAACCTAACTCAAGAACGAATGCCAATTTCAAGAACAACATTCAATATTCATCAACTTTCAACTTTCTAGAATAAACTTCGCTGAAATAAACATGCTAGGCGCTTTGATGAACGAACCCAATGCTATGAAAGACTTACATACCTCTTAGGGATCAACCCTTGTCGAAATCCACAAGATAAACCTTCAAGAACGATGAACTTTGCTCTTTCTCCTCTTTTCTCCTCTTGCGCTCTTTCTCCAAAAACCCTAGCGTAAATTTCCAATTGTCTAAACTGAAACAATTCAGTTTAGAACCCAATTTAATTGTTAAAAATGAATTAACTTAATTGGGTGGTGAAAAGACCATAATGCCCTTCTAAAATCCGGATTGGACTTTCTTTTTTCGAACAACCAAACTTTCAATGGGAATAACTCACTCATACGAACTCGGAATCGCGCAAACTCAGCTGCGTTGGATAGCTTACTCCAAGATATTTTCTACGATATCTGGAAACACACCTAAAGCATCCCGATATAGGAGTTATGGTTGTTTGAAGTTTCCCAAAACTCAAACTTAACTTAACCAATTTTCCAGATTTTTATTTTTCCAAAAATCACTCTTTCTAATTCTAGATCTTTCTAGTTCTTTCAATTTGCGAGATATTACAATATCTCCCCCTTGGGAACATTCGTCCTCAAATGAGATTACTCTTAGTAGGCTAAGGGTGTAACACCTAACATCCAGCTCATACACCCAACAAACAATGTAACTACAACATGCCAACTTATAAATAAATACCAAGAAAAGGATTAGTACCTTAATTTGGAACTTCTCCAGATTCGAAGAGATGTGGATATTTCTTCTTCATGTCTTCCTCAGCTTCCCAAGTAGCTTCCTCAACAAACTGATTCCTCCAACGAACTTTGACTGATGCTACCTCTTTTGTTCTCAACTTGCAAACTTGGCGATCTAGAATCTGAACAGGATCTCCTCATAAGACAAGTTATCCTTGATCCCAATATCTTCAGTTGGTACGATCAATGAAGGATCACTCATACACTTTTCCAACATGGAGATGTGGAACACCGGATAGACTGCTGCTAATTCTTATGGTAGCTCTAACTCATAAGCTATATTGCCAATCCTCTTGGATATTCTGTAAGGGCCAATAAACCGGGGACTAAGCTTCCCCTTCTTACCAAAACTCCTAACACCCTTCATAGGTGAAACTTTCAAGTAAACTCAATCATCTACTTCAAACTCTAACTCCCTCCTCCTACCATCACTGTAGGATTTCTGACGACTCTGTGTTGTTCTCAATCTCTCTTGAATAACTTTCACTTTCTCCATAGCTTGATGAACTAAGTATGGTCCTATCAACCCTGCTTCACCAACTTCAAACCATCCAATAGGAGATATGCATCTTCTCCCATAAAGAGCCTGATAAGGAGCCATCTGGATGCTAAAATGGTAACTATTATTGTAAGCAACTCAATGAGAGGTAGGTGATCATCCCAATTACCCTTGAAATCAATCACACAATCCACCTTGATACCTCAAAACACTATCTCCCCCTTGTTCAAAAGTCATCACTTTTTTCTTATGAACACTTGCCTTTAATTCATGAAATAAAGGATCTTGGTCTTACTTATCTTTTACTTCTGACACTAATGATGATTCAGACCCATTCATCACCACTACTCCTCTATCTATGGAATCCATTAGTCGAACTCCTGGCCTTGCAAGTCTATGCACCTCTTTTGCTAACTCTTTCTTACCTTCCTCGAAATGGGCGGTACTATCCATAGACAACCCGCTCAAGGCATCAACAACAACATTAGCCTTACCTAGGTGATAAAGAATACTCATGTCATAATCCTTGAGCAATTCTAAGCACCTCATTTGTCTGAGATTAAGCTCTTTCTGAGTGAACACATATTGAAGACATTTGTGATCAGTGAATATCAACATGAACACTATATAAATAATGATGCCATATCTTCGAGGAAAATACTACAACAGCCAACTCTAAGTCATGGGTTGGTAATTCTTCTCATGAACTTTCAACTGTCTGTAGACATAAGCTATAACTTTGTTATTTTGCATTAACACACAATCTAAATCAACTCTATACGCATCGCAATAAACAACAAAGCCTTGTGTATCTTCTAATATGGTCAATATTTGGGCAGTAGTCAACCTCTTTTTCAATTCCAGAAAGCTTTTCTCACAAGCTTCAGACCATTAAAACTTTACTGTTTTCTGAGTCAACTTGGTCAAAGGGGATGAAGTAGACGAGAACCCCTCTACGAACCTTCTATAATATCCAGGCAAATCCAAGAAACTCCTAATATCAGTTGGAGATATGGGTCTAGGCCAATTCTGCATTGCCTCTATCTTTTGGGTATCAACTCTAATTCCATCACCAGAAACTATATGGCCCAAGAACACTAGCGACTCAAGCCAAAACTCACATTTAGAGAACTTAGCATATAACTCCTTATCTTTCAAAGTCTGAAGAACTATTCTGAGATGGCTAGCATGATTTTCTTCATTCGTTGAATAGATTAGTATGTCATCAATGAAGACAATAACAAACATATCTAAATAAGGTTTGAAAACTCTATTCATAAGGTCCATAAATGTTGCAGGCGCATTGGTCAAACCAAAGGATATGACCAGAAACTCATAATGACCATAACGGGTCCTAAATGTTGTCTTGGGAATATCACATTCCCTTACTTTCAACTGATGGTAACCAGACCTGAGGTCTATCTTAAAGAAACATGAGGCACCCTGAAGCTGATCGAAAAGATCATCAATTCTCGAAATAGGATACTTGTTCTTGATGGTAACCTTGTTCAACTGACGGTAATCTATACACATCCTGAGGAAACCATCTTTCTTTCTCACAAATAAGACCGGAGCACCCCAAGGTGAGATACTTGGTCGAATAAAACCTTTCTCTAAAAGATCTTACAACTACTTTTTTAACTCTTTCAACTCTGTTGGTGCCATTCTATATGGAGGAAAAAAGATAGGACGGGTATCTGGAAGAATGTCTATACTAAAGTCTATTCCTCTCTCAAGAGGGACTCCGGGAAGACTGAAACTGACTAAGTAGGAGGTATCTCAACACTAGAGTCATTAACTTAGACTAAGTGATAGACACATCCCTTGGAAACTAACTTTCTCGTCTTAAGGTATGAAATAAAATGATTGTTAGGCACTACTAAACTGTTTTTCCACTCTAAGACTGGCTCATTTGGAAACTGAAACTTGACAACTCGAGTTCTACAATCAATTGAGGCATAGCAAGCATAAAGCCAGTCCATACCAAGTATGACATCAAAATCTACCATGTCTAACTCAATTAAATCAGCCATGGTATTCTTGTGATTGACGAAAATGGGACAATCACGATAGACTCCCTCTGCTAGCATAGACTCACCAACTGGTGTAGAAACACTGAATGGTTCACTAAGTTGCTCAAAAATAACATTAAAATTCATCGCAACATACGAAGTTACAAAGGATAAACTCACTCCTGGGTCTAGCAAAGCATAAATATTAAAGTTAAAGACTTGGATCATACCAATAACAACATCTGGCGAATCTTATTGCTCTCGGCGACTAGCGATAGCATAAAGACGGTTTCCTTCTCCGCCTGCCCTTGAAGTAGCTCATCTAGATACAGCTCTATCTGGTGAAGCAACTGAAGAAAACTGGGCTCTATTACCCCCATTACCATTACTTTGTCTGCTCTTAGGACACTCTATCATAAAATGACCGTTTTGGCCACACTTGAAGCAACTAGTAGAGCCATCACGGCACACCCCTGAGTGGCTCCTACCACACTTAGCATAGGCAGGAGGCTTACTACCCACTTGCGCCATGCTACCCTAAGAATAAGTAGGTTTAGCTCTGAAATTCTGACTGTTGTACTCACATTTGTTCTTAGGTGCAGGTGCACTAGCAGATGATGGAGCAGGTCTTTTCTGCTTATGTTGGAAAGAAGACCGATTCGCATTACTCTTTTGCTGCCCGGATTCATTCCCTAATGTCTTAGCTCTCTTATTCTTAAACTCTTTTTTATCCCTAAACTTGTCCTCCTCAACTTGTTGCACATGGATCATCAGCCTTGCTATGCCCATGTCACCTATTAGCATGGTTGCCTTACTTTACTTACTTGACAGACGAGTCAACCCAACAATGAACAAACTCCTCCTGCTCCTCATGTCAGCAACCATCTCTTTGTTTCTCTTAGCTCACGAGGAAAGAAACGCCTCATGAAGGCACTCTCCACCATAGGCCAGCTCAAAATCGGTTACGCGTAAGCACAAGTTAGAAAGAGACTTTTATAGAGGTACAATTTATCGCACGAAGTGAGTATGAAAGAAGTGAAGGAATTTCCTAAATGTTGCAGCCTCCTAATTATAGATGTGGCGTGCTTCACAGCGATAACTAAGACTCTACAAATATGGCTTCATAGACTCCCTAGGACTCTTGAACTCTGTGCTCTGATACCAAGTTTGTCACGCCCTGAGACTATACCTTAGACGTGGCCGGCACTCGAGAACTATTGCTGGCCCCAAGCAAACCCTTGGTATGGCTTACTTACTCAGTGGAAGACTTTACTCAAGATAAATACTATTAAAACAAGTAAACTATACTGCTCAAAATATAACTTAGAATATATTGTAATAACATTTGCTGCCAAAGTCGTAACTCAAGTCTCAACTTAACTGAAAAGGAAAAGTAAAGACTCATAAACTAACATCACTAACTTTGTCTATGAAGCCTCTAAACAACTGAGATGTACATCGGGACAAGACCCACGACATCCTAATGAACTAAAATACTGAACGCAATAAAAAGGAAGCTCCAGAAAGCTAGGAGGCTCACCAACTGCATCAATAAGGCGCTGGATGCGAGTCCTAATTACCTACGTCTCCATCATAATAAGATGCAGGCCAACTGGCATCTATACATTGAATGTACGAGTATGCGAGTTCGAATGCTAAACATAATTTAAGCTTGTAAAGAATCTTAAAGAAACACTTACCTTGACTTTACTCAACTCCTGGATAACTTAACTCAATATAAAGCAATAAAACACATACAATATATAGAAAGCCTTTAAAACAGTATAAAACAACTTCGTTCGTTAAATAAAATGCAATAACAAACTCAATTTTGGTCATATAATAAAGTAATATAGTTTCTGTGGGAGTTTCTCTAACTGACAACCACCACTATGAGCCTAAGTGGTGATACAGCGTCTTGCCCACGCTGCCAGAACTGTCCTATATTTTGTCGTCATATAAAATGCTTAACTAAGTGGATCCACTAGTCTATGCTAAAAGCATCTTAAGGAGTCATCTAAAAAGTATGATCCTTTACTACCCATGACGGCTACATGGTCTATGCAGACGTAAGTTATCTGAACTCAAGCTCGTTCCCATATCGGTGCTCAATACTACTCCCAAAATATACTTTAGCTGATATGTTTGTCAAAAAAAAAACTCTTTCTTTGGTTTAAGATAATTACCCAAAAACTTAGCTTAAAAGATCTCTTGGAAATCTCAGTTTCCTTTCTTGCACAAATGTGAAAATATTTTAACTCTTGGGAATACTTAGTTCTCGTATAATCTTTGAAGAATGAACTTTACTCCTTACTCTTTACTGTAAACTAGCTCAAAGGGTCTTTTGGAAATCTCAGTTTCCTTTCTTGTTTAAATGTGAAAACATTTACTCTTTGGGAATACATAGTCCCGATATACTCTTTTGAAGAAATGAACTTCAAACTTTACTTTTTACTCAACTCAAAACTCAAGTATTAAAACAAAGTTAAAACATTTGTAAAAGACTTTTGGAAGACTCTATGAACTTCTCTTGACTTGACTCTTAACTTCTCTTGACTTGACTCTTAACTTTCCTTGAATTGAATTATGGATTCAAGGATTATGATTTGTGATAGGAAAGATCTTATGATGCTTAGGAATGATTTTAGATAGCTAATCATGAGAAAAGATAAAAAAAAAAATCACTATCTGAGGATGGATACGTGACGCGAAGGGAAAAATTACACTTCTGAGGAACAGGTCCGCGACGACGCGGACCTAGTACCCAGTTTCTGCCCGACTTGTTCCTCCTTCGTTTTCTAACCCCAATTCGCCTATACTCGATTCTTTTTCTCAAATTCTCTTTAGATTCAGATACCCAATATGTATACACAAGAATCTAACTCAAACAACTCAAGGAAACAACATTTTAACCTCAAGGAACTCCTCAATCTCAACCTAACTCAAGAACGAAAGCCAATTTCAAGAACATCATTCAATATTCATCAACTTTCAACTTTCTAGAATAAACTTCGCTGAAATAACCATGCTTGGCGTGTGGGTGAACGAGCCCAATGCTATGAAAGACTCACATACCTCTTTAGGGATCAACCCTTGTCGAAATCCACAAGCTAAACCTTCAAAAACGACGAACTTTGCTCTTTCTCCTCTTTTCTCCTCTTGCGTTCTTTCTCCATAAACCCTAGCGTAAATTTCCAATTGTCTAGACTGAACCAATTCAGTTTAGAACCCAATTAAATTGCTAAAATCGAATTAACTTAATTGGGTGGTGAAAAGACCATAATGCCCTTCTAAAATCTGGATTGGACTTTCCTTATTAGAATAACCCAACTTCCAAAGGGAATAACTCACTCATACGAACTCGGAATCGTGCAAACTCGGCGGCGTTGGAAAGATTATTCCAAGATCTTTTCTATGATATCTGGAAACACACCTAAAGCATCCTGAGCTAGGAGTTAAGGTCATTTGAAGTTGCCCAAAACTCAAACTTAACCAATTTTCCAGATTTTTATTATTTCCAACAATCACTCTTTCTAATTCTAGCTCTTTTTAGTTCTTTCAATTTGCGAGTCGTTACAATTGTATATATAGAAAATAATATTGTGTATACAAATGAAAATATCTTTTTAGAGATATATATTAAATTTTTGAATACCTTTAGCAAAATTCCTATTTGCCACGGGTTGGATCAAGAGACAATGAGCCTAAAATGTCACTTATGAAACTTGTTTTTTTCTATTTTCATTAGGGAAGTCGTTTCCTCATTTTAAGGAAATTTGTTTTCTTAGAAAAAATATTTCCGAAAACATTTTGGACCAATCAAACAGAGAAAAATTAGGAACCGTTTTTGAGAAATTATTTTCCTCCGTATCAAACACACCCTTAATTTTTTTTTTTTCTTTTCTGTTGTCGGTTGTCTTGAAGTATAGGTTTTCTTTTGTTATTTATAGATTTTATTCCTTTTTGTGGGACATTAAGATGTTTTTTTTCTGCTGAAACTAAGACACGAAGCTACGATAACATAGTTTTCCTTGATTTTAATTAAGCTTTTCTTTGCTTATTAATTTGCAAGAATTTGTGAAATCGAAGATATTAGCTTGGTTTCAATTCTGATAATTTGATTGAAAAACTAATAAATGGATCTGAAATTGCAATACTAAAATATATATATGAAAAAATCAAACAGAAAATAACAATAAAAGAAAAAAAACAATAGAATTAAATTAATTTCAAGAAAAATAAGAAGAGAATTATATTTTTCCTTGGAACAATACAAAGACATATTTCTTTATGCGCCAATTTTATATATGTTGCTATCTCAGTTTTGGGTGTTTTAAATTATTTATATTATTTCACTGATAATTTCCTTTATAAAATACTATTTACGTTTATATATTTATTTAACTAAATAAATTTAGAGTTCATGTAATTTTTCTTGCTTATAATTTAAAATTTTCACAATTATTACTTTAAAATATGAGCATATCAATTTGTTTAATTGATAAAATTAATAGCTTAAACTTTTTGTTATATATCTACACAATATTTTCATATGAAAGGCATAAAAATTAATATTTCGTAAAAAAATTTACATTAAAAATTAGAAATAATAAATACACAAGAGAACTCAAATATCAATTTTGTATAGAAACTGAATAAATTATGTAATTCAAACCAGTGACGGACCCAGGATTTTTGCTCAGGGGGTTCAAATTAAAAAGAAGAAGTTTAGGTGGTAATGCAAGTGCGCAGAGCGTAGTAGCACTTCGGTATGCTCTTTGTACAAGAACCATAGATATTTTATTCGTTCATAAAAGTAAAGACTAAACTAATCAAAGATATCGAGGACAAAGATACATTCGTAAGAATTTTAGTGGATCGACTGTATTACATAAGTTAACTCCTAAATCACATTAAAATTAAATGATGAAAAAGGGAGCAAGACAGGGAAGAAAGATATTTACCTTATCATGCTAAATTTAACTTACTTTATCATACCATATTAATCATTTCTTTCAACTTTTACCCTGCTCCATCGAGCATTCTTAAAATTTCTTGTACTTTTTATACTTTTATTTTGTAATGTTTTACTTTATTTTTCACTTTTTAAAAAATTTAAAAAGTGTGTAAGAATAGAGTTACTAATATTATAATACATATTCAGAAGATAAATAAATAGCATCGTCAATTGTTTTAGATCATATATTTCAATTTACTAGGTTAGTCATAATTTGTAAAAAAGACAAATAACAAATAAATCAAATATGTTCAGTTTTCATCTCTCTAAAATAGAATTAAAAATATAAAAGAAATTTCATGAATTCTATAAATTAATATTTTTAAAAGGATGTTGACGATATTTAAGTTTCTTCATTCAATTACATTTAATTTACCTTTTTAAAATAAATAAATTATATTTCTATCTCAATTTCAAGTTAAATATAATTCATCATTTTTTTAAAAAGTTATTCAAGTTAGTATATGAAAAAAGAGTTACGTTGAAACAAAATGAATAATAGATATAAAAAGAATAAAAAATAAAAATAAGAAGAATGTATCTAATAAATTTAAACAAAACAAATTAAAAAGAAGAAATGGAACAAAAGGAGAAAATAATGAAAAAGAAGAAGAAAGTCCAAGCCCAAAAGTTCCATTTTCCAAAGCATTAAAAAGAGGGGGGAAATGTTGTTCATGGGATTCAAACCCATGACCTAGGGGCATTTGTTGAACCACTTATCCACCGAGCCAAGCCTGTACTTTGTTTTCAAGAGTTCATTTTAATATATATATGTATATATATATATATATATATA
>JAJONQ010020755.1:0-21831 GCA_036250385.1 Solanum microdontum
CTCCATCCTCCCCCCCCCCCACGCCTCCACCACCCCCAATTCTTTTATAAAAAAAATATCCAAAAAAAATTCACCCACCCTACCCCCACCCCACCACCAATTTTTTTTTAAAAATCAATTAAAAATAAAATAAAAATTAAACTTGTAGAGGAGTAGAAACAAGCTACATACCCCAACTGGTCCAGATACCAGCAGGACATTCTTCAGCCGCTCTTCATTTGAAGAGTCAGCTTCACTTTCATAAAGGCTGTCGGAGAAGTCTTGAAGAGTATCACAATCACTCTGAATGCTTGACTTGCTTGTGCGAGAAGCTTTTTCATGCCAAAGATGCAGCCAATCACTTAAAAGTTTTACTGGCTTGCTATTACCACACACCTGCAAACAAAATGTTGGAGAACATTTATCATACTGCATATGGAAAATGTCAACATATGAATGAATAACCCTCTTTTAAGAATGTCAACATATGAATGAATAACCCTCTTTTAAGACGTGTCTTCACATAAATATTGACAGTCCTGGTATCCAAAATGAGATATTCACCTGAAAAGCTCTCTCCGGCTGATATTTGTTAGTCCACAGACAACTTTTAGGCTGACTGGGACAGTTCTGGTAGTCAAACACTATCCTAAACATGAAAAAATAGTTGGGAGTAAATCAGCATTACATAAAAAAGCAGCACCCATAGTGATAACGGAAAATTCAGACAGCAGGCAAGAAGCAACATCTATTTCAAATCAGCAATCAAAAAGTTTTTTTTATCCTGTATTCAGGG
Source organism: Solanum microdontum (assembly GCA_036250385.1). NCBI lineage: Eukaryota > Viridiplantae > Streptophyta > Magnoliopsida > Solanales > Solanaceae > Solanum > Solanum microdontum. The sequence goes on from JAJONQ010020755.1 coordinate 776, forward strand.
AAAGAACTATGATGTGCACCCATGTACAATTTCAGAATGTGATGGAAACGACCTGAACTACACACCGCATACCAGCACTGCGATATAAAAAAGTTCATTTTATCAACTCCCAGAGTTTTTGTCAAGGAGTAAAAGGACGGATCGCAGTTACTATAGCATATGCCGTGCGAAAGTAATTGCCAAGGAGACCAAAAAGGTAGGCAGGTTCAGCTCCATCAGCATCATGTATGGTTCTCTTCTCATTCTTTATATTGGGTTCCTATCCCATACCCGTGAATTACAGTCACAACTGCAGTTTGTTAGTCAATCAGCTTCTCACTATGTATTGTTTGATGTATCTCACTGTTTTCCCCAATGCAAAATTTTCAATAATATTAAATGGCTCTCTAGAAGGGTTTTTAGTCCTCAAACAAGATTGAAACAGATCCCTTTATCCCTTCCTATTTTTGCTAGTGATGGAAGTTTTCAGTCTAATTTTAAGGACATAAAAACTGGGATGGATTAAAGGATTCATACTGGAAACAAAGAGGGGAATGATACTGAAATTTCACGCCTATTATATGTTGATGATACCTAAGTACTATATGAAAGTGTTGAGGAACAATTGCTACATTCAAAGGTGAAACTACTAGCCTAAATCTGACCAAAAGCAGCACTTTAAGGCAAAATGAATCTGACCAAAAGCAGTATATATTTTTGGCGAATGCCGACATCCACCTACCTGATGTTTTTTGTTATCCATCCCTTCTGAAGTTGAAGAAAATAAAAAGTGACTTGTGGGAAGGAAAGAGAACATGTTTCATGAGATGGTCCACAATTGTTGAGGCAAAATGGAAGGTGGGCATCAGAGTCAAAACGCAGAGGCGTTTATTAATATTTTTGAATGGGTAATGCTAGGAGATTCAAAGTGAACTCCCAATAGCTGGCAAGAAGAGGAATTGGGGAAGAAGAAACAAACTTGCAGCAGTATGCTTTTGTGCATAATTTGGACAATATGGTTAGAAAGCAATCTGAGGTCTTTTTTTCTTTTAATATCAGTGGTGTCGGGAGCTTGTATGTACCTTGACTATTCAGCTAGGTATCTGTTACTTCTCACCAGAAAAGGTACCGGGTTACTCTGCGTAACAAGGCCTAGACAGATGGGAAGAAAGCACCTAATATTTTGTCTCTGCTGGTATTTGAACTATGATGTCCAAAATTTTCAACCACTTCATTGACCACTAGGACACACCCTTGGATGCAACATTTTGTATTTTGAACTGGTAGGTATATTATTGAAATAAACAACAAGGCACTAAGAAAGTGATAGCCAGGTGTAAGTTAGAACCCTTGGATGCAACAATATTATGCATCTTGACAGGAGGAAAGTACATATATATATATATATATACAGATGCCTTGATAATTTATACCTTTGGAGCAAGGGAAAACATTGTAAATGAGATGGGGAATGTTCTGCACTTGATAGTCTCCTTAGCATATAGTAGGAGCTAAGTCCAGCTTTTAGTACATACTCGGTATGTGTACCTCCTGGATACTATCTATCAACTTAAATTATATCAATTATCAAACAAAAAAAGAATGGCTTTCATTTACACTAGTTACCCCCTCAACCATCTTGTCACTTCGGACAAAACGGTGCAAGTCCAAAAAAGTTAGAGATATCTCGTCTTAATAATATGGAAGTTGAAACAGTAAACTCTCTTTGCCCCAGAAGAATCTTAATATAATAACTTGAGAAAAGTAGAGGCGTGATATTGCATGTAACAAAACAAGTTGGAAAACCAAAAGTCATCAGACAGGAGCATAATTTTAACAAGCTTCACAACTGTTTGCTCCATCAATATCATAAACATCCTCACCTTTCTTGAAGAAATTGACCTTGCTTCTTGGTATCTGAACTGCTAAGGTTATTTTGGAGGGAGTCCACTACATTTGCCTACAATTATCCAATCCACAAAGGTATTATCTGATGATCAGACAAAAAAGATAGGAAACATACGCTCACTTATTGACTAGAACATAAAGCCTTTTACTTTTTACGTATCTCTAAAAGCAGGATTGTAGCATGACACAATAAGTCAAACCAACATACCCACTTATAAATAATTGCCAACTCAAAGTTATAATGCTCGCTAGAAAGAGATATATTTTCCACACTTCGGATCATAATCAATATGAGCATCGAACAGTAAAATTTCAAAACAAGGCTATGTCAGAGCATACCACTCCCACATTCTTTAGCTGCTCAGAGTGGCTGACTTGTTCCTCAGCAACTACAGATAATGCTGGATGATATAATTTTGTTTCTCTAGACGAATGATCAGAGACCACTTCATCTTGTGGAATAGCATGTTGATTCAGTGCCGTCTTGTTTAGTTGTGACAATGTTCTCTTCGGATAAGAGATGCAAGAAAAGTTGTCAAATTGTAGAGAGGTGGTGGAACCTTCAGAGAGTGAAGAGCTTCCACATTCTAGCACAACATCAGCATCGAGAAAACAAGCTTCAGAAAAGATCCAGTGACCCCAATCAAAGGCAGTTTCATCCTCCTGCAAAGGGAAGTCTTATATATCATACAAGCAAGAGAAGTGGACAAAACTATTAGAAGAGTAGTTTAAGAGACAGCCATGTTAATACAATGTATAATTGAGAATGAAGAACATCATACCGTAACTATTTCAAATACATGAATAGGGCTGAAAGTAAGGCTTTTTCCCTCTCCCTCAGAAGAGTACCAGTTACTCTCCACATCAACCACTTCTTGGCTCTTCTTACCCATTTTCAAGGATTGAAAAAAAGGATGTATTTGTTTTCCTGCATATCTGCGGGAATCCTCCTGTTGAAAGGAAAGAAAGTTACAAAGAACCAAACAAAACAGTGGCTTCAGCTGTGTGATCCTATGAAATGAAAAGGAACCTTATTCTGCAAAATCTGGAAGAAAGCAACATCAAGGAAAACTATGCCAATATCACAGAAAATAAAAGAAAAACATTTACAAGAAGCATAACAGGATCCAGCATTAAGTGCTAAAGAAATGAAGAATCTCAAGGATCAGAATCATCATAACTCAACCACATAAAACATCATGCTTTTGTTTTTTTGAGAAGGATCGTGCTTTTTGTGTCGCAGAAGAAACGAAGAAAAAAAAAGTTCTAACTTAATCAAGGTAATGCACATTTTGTAAGTAAACAAAATATAAGAACTTCAATTAACCTCAGCTGTCTTTTTAGCCTCCATTCGGAGATCAGGAATTGAGTGTAACATTGATTCATCCTCCATAAGGTTGCGTGGAACCAAACATGCTTCCGTCGATCCACTGATCAGCATGTTTTTTCTTGCTTTAATATCCAGTTGGCGTTTCTCTGGTGTTGATCTAGCAAGCTTCTTCTTCGACCGAGGAGTCCTCTTATCTTCCAAACAGTGTTCAATTAAAAGCAATAAATTTCCAGCAACATGTAAAGAATACAAATTAGTAGGCGTTTGGCCATAGATTCCAAATATGTTTCACTTTATTTGGAATTTTTGAAGTTGGAGTTCTGTTTGGTTATACTTTTTGCAAAGAAGAGAAGAGAGCACTTTATTTGGAATTTATGAAGATATAGTTGGAAAACAAACACTGACTTTGAAATAAAATAAAAAATTATCCGGAAAAAAGTGAATAATTCTCATGGCCAAACGGCCATCTGAGGACAAAACCTCTGAAAACAGAAAAGTTTATAGCACGAGTGTCTCATGAAAGGACCAGACCCTTAATCCTTCTGGTTATTGAGTTTAGAGCTAGAATTTCAAAGTACATTCACATAGAAAACATGAATTTACTGATCTCAATAGCACATAATATCAGATATGATTAGGAAGTTCTTCAGAAACAGACTGGATATTAAGAAGTTTCCGGACTTTATAATGTTGAAGATGGGATTCAAGGATAGGCGGCAGAAGTGGATCAAGTTCGAATATAACAGTCAAATTCTCAGTCCTAGTGAATGGCAATCTGTGTGGTTCTTTTGCAACTCGAGGGGCTTGAGATAGAGCAACCCAATGCTATTCGCTTTCTTTTAGTAATGGCCGGGTTGAGCAGAATAATGGATAAATCTGAGGCATGCTAATACTTGACGGACTTTTTTTGCAACAAAAGCAACATATAGTGAGGGTTTCAGGTTTCTTGTTCCCAAACAGTACTTTAAATTTTCTGTATGCGGATATTAGTTATTACCCATTGAATTAACTGATACAAGTTTTTACATGGCTCCAAGCAGTGTCAAGCCTCAAAATAAATCTCAGGAAGTGTGCGACCATTTCGTTGGGTGAAGTGGATAACAATAAGGATTTGGACAAGTATTACAAGGGTATCAAGTTGTTAAGCCATACTATAGAAGTTTGGGAGAGAGTGATGGAGTTGTGAGTGAGGAGGAGTGTGTCCATTTACAAGAATCAGTTTGGATTCATGCCAGGGCGATTGACTACAAAAGCCATCCATCTTGTGAGGAACTGGTGGAGAGATACCGGGAAAGGAAAAGGGACCTACATATGGTGTTCATCGACCTTAAAAAGGCCTATGATAAAGTCCAAAGGGACGTCCTCTAGAGATGCCCGGAGGCTAGAGGGGTACGATAGCTTACACTAGAGGGATAAAAGACATGTATGATGGAGCCGAGACACGGGTGCAAATGGTGGGAGGAGACTCTGAGCACTTCACAGTTGAGATGGAAGTGCACCAAAGGTTAGCTCTTAGCCCATTCCTATTTGCCTTGGTGATGGATGAATTGATGCAGTCCATTCAGAATGAGGTGCTTTGTTATATGCTATTTGTTGATGACATAATACTGATTGATGAGACGCGCAACGGTGTAAATGCTAGGTTGAGGTGTGGAGACAAACTTGTGAGTCTAAAGGATTCAGGTTAAGCAAGACCAAAATAGAGTATTTGGAGTGCAAATTCAGTGATTTGATACAAGAGGCAAGTGTGGAAGTGAAGGTTGGCACTCAGGCTATCCCCAAGAAAGATAGTTTCAAGTACCTGGGTTTATAATACCGGAAAGTGGGGACATCGATGATGACATCACACACACGGTATTGGTGCAACGTGGATGAAGTGGAGGCATGCATCCGGAGCCTTGTGTGATAAAAAGAAACCAACAAAACTTAAAGGTAAGTTTTATAAAGTGGTGGTTAGACAGACTTTGTTGTATGGGGCGGAGTGTTGTATAGTCAAGAACTCCCATGTTCAAAATATGTATGTCGCGAAAATGAGGATGTTAAGGTGGATGTGTGAGCATACAAGGAGTGATAAGATTAAGAATGAGGAAACTGATCTTTTGGACTATCATATGTATAAACCCTTAGGGCCTCCCTGTCTTGTGCAGATGACGTTATTAGTGGATAATTTTTTTTCTTTTACTATTCAGAGAAACAAAACATGAAAAAGAGGGGAGGAAAGAAAATTCCAGATATTTGGCAGAAGTGGGTGTTCTAGCCTTCTAGGAGGTCAAAGAATGAGAAACAAAGAGAAGGTTGTGGAATCATTATCTTGTATTCTCTCGTATAAGACATGGAAGTGGCTTAGTTATTGATTAGGGGTATCAAATGATTTAAGCCTCTACAATATAGAAAAACAATTAACTACACATTAGAAGTCAATGCAAAGTACTTTATCATATCCTAACAGAAGCTGGGAGCTCGCAGAACTGTTTGCACAAGTTATGAAAGGTTAAAAGAATTCATACTAAACTGCCGGTTTCTTTTTCCATAAATGAATAAACTTCTAGCACTCTGTAGAATGATCTGTTGCAGACAATATAAGATTTTATGAAACGGTAAAAGCATACTTTGAACTTCCCTTATTGCCTTGTTTTCTTGTCATACAGCGTCTGACTATGTCTTCAGTCTTCTATACAAGATTTTAAAATGGGATTGATGCATCTACAGTCCGATATCATCTTTATATGCCAAGGAAAAATTCATTCCAAATTATTACATGATGTTAAATGTACTCCTATGCACTTCATTTGAATTTGACAGGAACAATGAGAATTGAAGCATCAAGAGTACATGCAACTTTCTAAAGGACTACCTTTTCGTTATCTATCTCATACCTAAAAAGAAAAACATACCATACCCAGTGTAATCCCACAAGTGATGTTTGGGGAGCGCACGATGTACGCAGGCCTTAGCCCTAACTATACCTCTTTTAAAAAAATTATAGACACAAGATTATGCTAGAGTTTCTTTTTCTTAATCAATATATGATGACTTAGTTGACTGAAAAATAATTATAAACGACATGATTGAAGGAAAAAAGAATAAAGCATACTTGCAGCAAACTCAGGAGGTGAACAAGATGTTTGGATCTTTTCAGGTGACTCAGTGTATAGCTGCTCATTTTGCTGTCTTTTCTGATTCTTTCTCTCTGAAAGCTTTAGAAAGAAATCATTTTCTGCAGAAAAAAGAAGAAGTATAAATAAGCAACAAAATGCATCATTTTTCCATTAATTAGCAAGAAAACTCTCATTATTTTGCTTTCAGCATTCAAGAATTCAGCAAAGGAGAAAGAATTGACTTTTTCTTTGTTTCCCCATATATTATCTATAATCCTCTCTCCCCTTCCCAGACCCACTTATTGTAGTACGGACAAGACAAAGAACATCTTTTTAAGTAATTTACTTACTGACAACAACTGAAGAGTCTCCATCAGGCATGTCCTTGCTTGAAGTTTCTCCACTGTTTAGAGCAACCTGAATTATAAAGTAGACAGATAAAATCAAATCTACAGTATCATACAGCCCTTTCTATGTTATTCCTATGCCAGATTTTACTCTTCTCTCTACTTAATTGTACAAATAAGTAGACTGATATTGAGAGGTAGATGCAGAGAGGGAATGTTGATAGTAGGAGACCAGTATATGCAAACAAAAATGGACAACACAGGCATATGTCACTGGGAGGACACAACTACTGGGGAAGATTTATTTATTTTTTGTGATCATTTTGCAGAGATGTAGAAGAAATACAAATTCTTTATGTGGCCAAGGGTGTGACCTAACAATTGATGAAGCTGGAATGAATATATGCAGGACAGAGTAGTGGTCAAAAAATCCAAGTAATTTCATCCCATCTGCTTAGTTGATGAAGTACACCAATACACATATTGGTGGTAGGATGTAGGTACCCAGTGGAATGGTCGATATGTTAACAAGCTAGCTCAAACATCAAAAAATAATACAGAATTATACGTTTTTCAATATAATAATGGTGGGATTGAAGGACTTGGAACAGGACTTCATTACTTAAGAGCCACATCGAGCTAGAAAACTAACTTCTAAAGAGAGTTCACCTTTCTTAAACCTAGCACTTGCAAAATCCTAATGCTAATCCGATCACATTGGTCTAATCAAACGCAATTCTCATAAAAGTATCTTAACTAGCACTGTAGGTAATAAACTAGCAACAAAACTCACCTTCTTAGAAGCTCTTGAGTTAGTCTGCGGCGTTGTTGCCTTGGAATTTCTCTTCTTTCTCTGTTTTCCTTTCGTCTTATTCCCGTTTTCTTGGCTCGCACACCACTCTTCCTCCTCATCTTCTTCTTCTTCATCTACTCTCTTTTGTTCAGCTTCCTCAGCTCCTCCTTTAACTGGAATCTGCTTCGCACTGTTCGGAAACAGCGTCGACTGAACAAACTTTCGCCTGCTACGAAGTCCTTCCTCCACTGCTTCAACATCCTCCATTGGATCAGCTTTGGTTAGGGTTTTTTGCAAATTGGGAATTCCAATTGAATGAAGAAGGCACCCCAGAATTTCCCCTTTGCTTTTTTTTTTCTTTTTCACCTTTTGTTGCTAGGCTGTGGGGCCCACTTGGTTATATGAAAACAAAGGATTAGGTAACCGGTATAGCCGGTAACAGGTTAGCTGTGGTTGCTATTTCCCGCGATTTTACTCGGCATTCCGTTTAGATTTCCCGCGCTCAATTAAACTGCATTAATTAATTAATTATGATATATATTAGAACTTTTTTTAAAGAAATCTGGACAATTTTTAACTATTAACAAAGCTATCTACTTGCTACCATTAACTTAATAGTTTTTTTTTTTAAATATTTTGTATCAATCATACAATAATAGACTGGTGCATTTTGCTCACCTCGCAAGATATAAAGAGCAAAAAATAATTGATTGTACGTGATTAATATATAAACTCTAGAGATGCAATACCTTGAAACCAAATTGAAACAAAAGCTAACTTGCACTTGTGAGATAGTGGGTAGGATGTCACTATTTAAATAATGATTCAAGCATAACTCACAACTCAAACACTGATTATTTGTTATACGTATGTATGTATATTATACACGCCAAATATTATTTGTGATACGAGCATCTAGACATCACTTATTTCTACAAGTTCCCATTTAGGCATGCATCACTTTTGACACACGAGAAAAAAACATTGCGAGTTGTCTCACATGGACAATCCTTAATAACATACAATATACCTTTTCTACCATCATCCAACAATCACTATTCACTACAAAACATTACCATCGATAAACGCATATACTACGAGCAAGCACTAAGGGTGTGTTTGGTCCGGAGGAAAATACTTTCTGAAAAATGTTTTTAATTTTCTAATATTTAGTTGGTTAAAATATTTTGCCTAGTAAAACATGTTCCTTAAAAATGAGGAAAATGATTTTCATAATAAAAGTAGGGGAAACAGGTTTCATAAGTGAGATTTCAAGTCTGTTGTCTCGATCTTCTTCACCCATTCAATGCCCCCCAAACCCTCCCCTTAATCGTTCACCCTGCCACCCCTAACCCATACTCCCCACACATAGTGCTTTAATAGATTACATAGATATGTTTTTTCGCCAATGTATGAGAGCCCTATGTCACGGATTTAGAGTGGCGGGACATGACACCTAGGCCCCAACCAATACCGCAAGAACACCCAAGGTGCCTCCAACCCCTTGATTCTCATTATACATGTCTCATATATACTTTAATGCATGGTATTTTTTTTTGTTTTAACATTATATGGTACATCAAAATGGTGTTGGTCGCCATGAAAAAAGTTCATTAATTCGAAGTTTGTCAAGAAGAAACTGCTATAGATAGCCTTAATGGGATAAGAAACGTTTGGAAGTTGGAGATAATTAAATTAGCAGTTATATATTGTAGCCCAATACAATTTAAATTACGAATTTTAATTGAAGGGGCTTTTTTTCGTTTAATTGAAATAGTAATTGTATTGTTACGTTAAATGGTAGGTAGGTATGATATTATTGTGGTTCTGATGAAGCGGATGATTTGTGAAATGCAAGGAAAATTAATTAGTTTTTGAGGTGGTGTATATCCCTTATATATTTGTGTCTTTTTTTTGTATACATGTGTATCAATTGTATATCATGTATATACCTGTATATCTATGAAAGTCTGCACATGATATATATTGATATACACATATAGAAGCGTGATATACATTGTCGCATTGACGTTTCCAGGTCGATCTTTTCTTTGAATTTTGACTTCACTCCATTAATGTCTCAAATTTTGTGTAAGGCCTCGTTCAAGTGTTTTCAAAGAATTTACGTCATATAAAATCTTATATGTCCTCCCACAAAGGACTTTATTTCATGGCTCAAATTGCGAGTAAGGTAAACTGCTACCATTTCATCACACCCCTTATCGGGTGTACTTTTAAACTAAGAAATTAATTAAATAGAAAATCATGAAGGAGAGTGCAAACAACTTTGAATGAATTTAAAGGAGGTTTGAATTCTTATTAGAAGAAACTACACATAAGTCATACACACAAAAAGTAATAGTACTCTATATCTAATCTTCTTCCTCATCAGTGATAAATTTGCCAGTACCAGGATTAATAGCAGCAAAGAAGAAGAAGGCAATGTTAAACAACAAAAGAGGCTCAATCTCATTGATTGGGACACCTGTCTCAAAGTTCAATTGTGCCAATGCTCCTTTCCCTGTGATAATTTCTCCAATAATGGAGAATGCAATTCCCAATTGTGCCAATCTTCCTACAAACAACTCATTTGCCTTTGTGAATCCAAACAATGGACCTGCAATTATTTGAAATTCAATATTCAATCAAACAACGTCACATAATTTTATTTTATTTTTTATACCGACAGTGCATAGAACTTAAAAATATAAAGTTATAATACCTCGTTCAGTGAGTCCCAAAGCAGACTTGAAGGATTTGCCAGGAGGGATGACAGCCTTTTCAAGGCCAGTAGCAGGGGCAGGGTCATCAATAAATTTGCCTCTGTCTCCCAAAGCTCCAATGGCTCCAAGAAGATTGAATAGGATGAAGAACAATAGAAGTGGCTCTGCTTCATAGATTGGAATTCCAGTTTCAAGATTCAATTGTGCCAAAATACCCTTTCCTGTTATTGCTTCTCCCAACAAAGATGCCTATACATCAAAATTAAACATCAGCCTCGCTATAACTGGTAAAATTGTTATGTAACAAAGAGTACACATGTCAGTGTTATCATTTAACTATTACTGTTAACTAATATGTATATTTTTTAAAACTTTTTTCTACTAATTACGGTAGAGGTGGAACACAAATTTAAAGTGTACAAGTCTTAATTTGTTACTAAATTCATAATCATCATAGTTATTGATTTTTAATTAAATATTTATACATATTTACTGAATTCTCTAATATGAATAGAGTATCTACATAAAAATTACTGAGTTGCATTATCCAATACATGTTCAATAGGACAATACATTGACCTTGGGATTTGACTCAATTTGTCTATCTATGTAGTACTACTAAATTTCATTTAATATATTAAGCCTTTAATAGAATAATGAAAGTATTCTTTTTATATTATACTTATTTATGAAAATCATTATAAATAATTATTCTAAGAGTAATTAAGGGACTTAATTAATGGTAATACTCACAGCAAAACCAATCATAGCAACACGGCCGACAAATAGCTCATTTTGCTTAGTGAAACCAATTCCTCCTGAGGTACCAAAAATCCCATCCTCAACCTTTTGCTTTTCCTTTGGTGGTGCAACCTGTCGAAATTCACAAATAAATATTTTACAAAGCTATCGACATTTAATACATGTTGAATCTCACTTATTTGACAAAAAATCTATAAAAGTGTAGGATAATTTTGAAATATGTACATGTTCGGTCAAACTAAAACGTCAAATAAATTGGGATAGAGCGAGTATTACCTTTTTGGGAGGAGCCTTAGCTTTTGACTTGAATAGAGCAACAGTAGTACTAGTGAATTTTGAAGAAGAAACATTAGTAGTAGAAGAAGAAAATCTCAAAGGAAGAGAAGGCAAGAATAAAGAAGACAAAGGCTTAGGCTTTAGTCTTTCAACTAAAGATTCTTTACTCCTCAAATCAACTTTGGCATTGGCTGTTAACAACATTGTTTGAGCCATTGCTTATTCTTAACAACTTCAAAATTCCCTTTGAGTTTTGATGAAAAAGAAGAAATGTACGAGAATTCCACTTCAATTAATTTCTTATAAGATATGGTGGTAATTTATAGAAAATGAATGGTGTCCATTAATTTTAAGGCTAGGGATCTTTTGTATTATCATCACTGATCGTGGATAGAAAGTGAGAGTCTATAGAGCAACCACGTCTACCTATGTACTTTATGCGTTTGTGAAGAAAAATGTCCCCTATTCTTCTAGTGTTTTTGGTTGGTTCTTGGTCCTCAAATCATGTCAACATAGATTAGCACGCACCTCAATTAGTTCTACGAGTATTTGTTATTTTTCACTAACATAAATATATCGAGAAACTATATATGTTCACTAATGCTAGGATAAACATAAAAAAATCACTTAATATTTCTTCGGAAAAAAATAACTAATTACATAAATATTAATCCATTCTATAGTTTGAAAATAATTATATATTGTCTTGTTGATTAATAGTTTCGTAATAGAATTCACGTCAGACACACCGGTCCTTCAGATTTCAAGTCAGATACACGTGTCAAAGATTCTACATATATGCATCCTTGATACCAGATACATTATGAAATACAAATACATAGTGAGAGAATCAACATGTATCTTTTGATACTCGATACATGTATCTTTGATATAAGACAAATACATGACAATTGAGAGAAGGAGAGAGGCGTGAGATAGATCAGTGTATCTCATATACATATGGATCACGATTGGATACAATGTATCTAGTATAAATTTAAAAAAAATACCTAAATACACAACTTATTTTACTATAATTTCTAAAATTCTCTACCATTTGAAAAAATTACAAAAATCCCTACTCTTTCCTATTCTCATATACATCACTTTACGCGATATATCGGTCGGATACAACATTTTGCGCGATGTATCGGAAATCAAAACGTGATGTATCGGGACGTTGATGGATGTATACGAAATTAAAACGCAATGTATCAAGACATTTTGGAATGTATCTAGACTCCACCAAATTTAAAGGATTTTTGTAATTTGAAAAAGAATAGAGATATGATGTAATTAGCTCTCAACACTAATGAGATTTTTTGTAAAATTCCCATAAATTAAACCTAAGTTAACTCACATATATCTAAGTGTGCCATATAAATGTTTCTGACAAAATAAATATAATACGAAAGGTAAATTCAAATTAAAAATGAAGGCACGTAATCACATCCTAACAAAAATGGGCATTAAACGCATCGTAAAAATAATGTAATGAATTTTATGTAGAAATATTTGCAATCACTAACTAGAACGAAAAAAAAAAAACTAGACAAGAAAGATGATGACACGTGTCTAGTGACATGTGGAAGGTCCAACGATTGTGGGAATATCCAGAACTGAGAACCACAGCTTGTCGGAGGAAATTGTGAGGACCAAATGTTTCCCCTTGCCAACGCACAGTGATATATATATATATATATATACTTTTTGTTTAATAAAGGGATAAGACACGATTACCCTTAGATTATGACCGAAATTCTAGAGACATATTTTAACTAAACTAAAGCCTTATTATCCTCAAATTCATTTTTTTTTTATTTTGTACACTTTTTGGCTTACGTAGCACACTTCGTGACTCCACGCAACTGAAGCGCGTGAGAGATATTTGAATGTCACGTAAGCCAAAAAGGGGTACAAAATTACAAAAAAATGGATTCAGAGGGTAATAGAACCTTAGTTCAGTTAAGGTGTGTCTCTAAAATTTCGATCATAGTCTAGTAGATACTTGTACCTTTTCACTTTAACAAATGATTCACATATATTTTTGTAATTTTACAAATGGTATAAATTTATCTTTTTTTTATTAACACATAGAACTATATTTTAAATTCTAAAAATATCACGTAACTTTAATAAACCACAACACTAATTTCTTTTACTCCTCTGACCTGAATCAATGAAACAAAAAAAATAATTGAATCTCTCTTTTATTCGACGGTCCAAATCCATTTATGATCGAGTAGAAGGGAGATTAGGTTTTTTTTTTTCATTTGGTCGGGTTCGAAGGAATAAGTGAAAAGGGTGAGGTAATTTTTTAAAACCACGTGAAATTTTTGGAATTATTAACAAATTTTTGATTGATTTTTATTAATTCAATGAGTATAGTTGTGTTAATGAAAATGATAAACACACACTATTTTTTTAGATGACGGGGTATATACACACCGGGGTCGTTTGGTAGAGTGTATTAAAAAAAATAATGCATGCATTAGTATTGTGTATTACTAGTACCTTGTTTGGTACTCTTTTTCAACCTATGTATAACTAATGCAAGTATTAGTTATACACCCTATTGTGTATTGAGGTGTGTATTGCTAATACCATGGATTTCTAGGTATTAGCAATGTAATGATTTTAATGCATGCATCAACTCAATTAAAGACCCAATTGCCCCTCAATACCTTTTTTGTTTCTTTTCCACCATAATAGTGAAGGGTATCTTTGTAAATAATTTTTTTAATGCAATGCATTCTATTTTTAATGCATCAAATCAAACATTGCATAAAAATAATCTATGTATAATTAATGCAAGCATAACTAATATGCATTGCTAATGCAAGCATTACTAATACACCCTATTTATCATTATTTTTATACACTCTATCAAACGACCACAAATGGTGTATTTGCTTTAAATCTCCCAATTTTATCCCTTTTCCTTATAATAGATTTCAAATTTAAAATTTTATTGACAATAATTAACTTTTTTTGATCCAAAGCATTTCACGAGGGCAGGGGCGGACCCACCCTTAGCCAAGTCGGAAAATAATATTGTATGTAGAGGTCAAATTTTGTTTTAATAAATATATATACAATTTTGACACCTTTTGAGACAAGTTATATGTTTAGTCTAATGGTTAATATGTTGCAAAAATTCCTTTAGATTTTGTGTTCTAGTCTTACTAACCTCATAATTTTTTTTATTATTATAATTGTTGACACCCCTTAATTACAATCATGACGCCTGCTATGCACGAGATAATTCATCATTTTTAATAGGGTGAAGATTATTTCCATTCCCCAAACTTACTTTAAAAATCAAACTCCCCTACCCCAAGTTTGAGAAATAGTCATTCTCCCCCTCTTCCCTAATCGGCTTTTTAAAATGTCCATTCTTACATTATTAGCCTTTATCTTTTTTTATACTTCTTTAAAATCATAATATTTTATAATTTATATAACAAAGTTTTAGTAGATTGTAAATTAAACAATAATAATGTATCTAGTGTAATTTCATGAGTGAGGCGTGGGGAGAATAAGATGTACACAAAATTTACTTGTTTGTAGAATAGAACAATTATTTTTGATAAGACCCTAGGCTCGAAAGAAATAAAAGAATTTGAAACATGCAGGTAGCAAGAAAATATGACAACAAGATAGTAAGGTATAAAACAAATGAAGAAAAGAAATAGCAGAAAAAGTCATACACATTATTGAAGAAGAGGAAACTACACTCTGATATCTACTAACATTCTGACCTTATTATTCCCGATCTCCACACCTTTCTATCTAGGATCATGTCCTCAATGGACTGAAATTGTGTCATGTTCTGTTTTATCATCTCTCTAGTTCTTCTTTAACCTACATCTACCTTTCTTCAACCTACATGTTAAGTGATGATGTGTCTCACCATGAAACACTTATTATGCATAAAAAACATATTTATCTTTGTCAAGAATTGTCACGCCCCGAGCCTACACCTTGGACATGATCGACACTCGAGAACCATTATTGGCCCCAAGCGAACCCTTGGCCTAGCTCAACTCTCAGCGAAAGTGTCATGCCCCGAACCTACACCCTGGATGTGGCCGGCACTCGAATACCATTGCTGGCCTCAAGCGAACCCTTGGCCTGGCTTACTAACTCAGCGGAAGACTTAACTTATCACATACACATTTATGAAGTAACTAGAATGTTATAAAGGAACATTCAACTGGCCATTAAGGCAAAATCAAGTCTTTAACATATGAAATGAAAAGTAAAGACAATTGAATTAACTAACTAACTGTCTGACTATCTATGAAGCCTCTAAACAACTGAGATGGATGTCGGGACAGGCCCATGACATTCTAATGAACTAATACTAAAACTGAAAGCAATGTAATTGAGTCCTCTGGAATGCAAAAAGGCTCACCAACAGACTCTGAACTGCTCACTGGATTAACGAATGCGCCGGATGTTGATCCTAGTTACATGTGTCTGCATCATAATACGATGCAGGCCAACTGGCATCAGTACATTGAATGTACGAGTATGCAAGTTGGAATGCTAAAACAACATAGGCTCGAAAGAGATTATGAAAGAAACACTTACCTTGGCTCTTCTCAACTCTTGAATACTTAAATAAACTTATTTCATTATAAAACAGTTTAAAACAAGCGCAATATAAAGAAAATTGTTGAAAACATGTTGTCAATTCATAATCATAATATCATAAAAAGATAAACCATGCTCCTTCTCAAAGTCTACTTGTGCAATGCATAAATGAAGTCCTATACCCCCATTCATACTAAGAAGAACCCCTTGAGGAACCATGCTACTACTGCTGTAGGAGTTTCTCTAACCGACAACCATCACTTAAGAACTATAGTGACGATACAACGCTTTACCTTACGCTGCCGAGGCCCATCCTATACCTTGCCATGATTTAGGAAGCTAACTCACTAAGTGGATCCACTAGTCTACGCAAAAAAGATTCATCTAAAAAGTATGACCCTTTTCTACCCATGATGGCTACATGATTTATGGAGACTTGAGTTAATATGAACTCGCATCCCCATATCGGTGCTCAATACTACTCCCAAGAATATACTTAGTTCTTTATGTTTAAAAACATACTTCTTCTGTGATTTGAGATTAGTGCTCAAAAACCTAGCTCAAAGGCTATCTTGGAAATCTCAGTTTCCCTGCTCGATTCATTTAGAAATCTATTTCTCTTTTCTGAAAACTAGCTCGAGGCTCTTTGAAAAATCATAGTTCCTTTCTTGCTCAAATGTGAAAACATTTATAAACTTCTTTGGGAATACTTAGTTCCGTAATAACTTTTGAGAAATGAACTCAACTCTTTACTCTTTACTTTACTTGAAACTTGAGCCTTAAAACGAAGTTAAAACGTTTGTTAAAGAATCTTGAAAACTATAAGAAACTTGGCTTTGACTTGCTTCTTAACTTCTAGACTTTGACTCTTAACTTCTTTGACTTTGATCTTAACTTTCCTTGAATTGGATTATGGATTCAAGGTTCATGATCTCATATTTATGGATGATTTCATGATGTTTAGATGTACCTTAGAGTGTTAGAAACAACTAGAAAATATAGGTACATCGCTTAGGAACAAGTACGAAAAGGTGGGGAAAGAATGGGGTGAACTGGCGTCCTTGGCGCTCTGAAAGGCGTGGGGCGCCAGACCCCAAACTTCAGAGAAGTCTGTGGGGCGCTCTGGCTGGCGCGGCGCCCCAAGTCCAAAACTTCAGAGGTTGCTTTGGGGCGCGCTGGCTGGTGCGGCGCTCCAGCCCCGTTACCCAGGTGTTTTCAATTTTTCTTCTCCGTTTTTCATCTCTAAGCCCTCCAATCTTCCCTAGTTCCTTCCCCAAACATTTAGGATCAATTGAAACCTCAATACACAACCAAGCTAACTCGAAAACAGCCCGGAAACATAAATCAACTCAACCCCCAAGCATCAACAATTCAACCAACAAGAACTTAACGAATTTCAACAAAGTTCTTCAAGAACTCCATAACTTTTCATTCAATCAACAACCATTCTCTGAATAGAAATAAGATGAGAGTGTGGGTGAACTGACCCAACACGAAAAAGATCTCACATACCTTGTAGGGATCACCCCCGACGAATTCCACAAGTTAAACTTCGACGATCTTGGCGATTCTTCTTCTTTCTCCTCTTCTTTTCTCTTCTCTCAAAACCCTAACCCTTCTTCCAAAAGCGTAAACTGATCTAATTCATCTTAGACCCCTAATTAATTACAAAAAAAAAATGAATTGAAATAAAAGGGTAAGGAAAAGACCAAACTACCTTTTAAAAATCCGAATTGGACTTTCCTTATTCTAATAGCCCAACTTCCAAAGAGCATAACTCACTCATACAAACTCGTATTTCCGCAAACTAGGCAGCGTTGGAAAGATCCTTCCAAGAGCTTTGCAACCATATCTGGAAGTACACCTAACTCATCTTGAGCTAGGAATTATGGCCGTTTGAAGTTGACCAAACTCAACTTTTCCTTACTTTACAAATATCCAGATTTTTAATTCTTTCCAAAAATGACTATTTCCAATTATAAGCTTCTTCCTAGTTATTTCAAATTACGAGATATTACAATATCTCCCCCTTAGGAACATTCGTCCTTGAATGAGATTACTCTTACTAAGCTTAGGGCATCACATCAAACATACTGTTCAAACACCCAATAAGCACATGAACACCATAAAGATAATGACGTCATATTTCAAAGAAAAATTACAGCAACCAACTCTGAGTCATGGGTTGGGTAATTCTTTTCGTGAACTTTCAACTGCTCCTTAAGCTCTTTCAACTCAGCTGGTGCCATTTTGTATGGCAGAAAAGATATAGGACGAGTATCTTGGAATGATGTCTATGCCGAAGTTTATTTCTCTCTCAGGAGGGACTTTAGGTAGGTCATCATGAAAGATTTCTGGAAACTCTTTTACTACTGGAACTGACTGAATAAGAGGTACCTCAACACTTGAGTCATTAACTTAGACTAAGTGATAGACACACCCCTTAGAAACTAACTTTATTGCCTTAAGGTACGAAATGAAATGACTCTTAGGCACTGCTGAACTTTTTTTTTTCTTTCACTTTAAAACTGGCTCATTTGGAAACTGAAACTTGACAACTCGAGTTCTACAATCAACTGAGACATAAAAAGCATGAAGCCAGTCCATACCAAGAATGACATCAAAATTTACCATGTCTAACTCAATTAAATCAGCCATGGTACTCTTGTGATTGACGAAAATGGAACAATCACGATAGACTTTCTCGGCTAGAATAGACTCACCAACAGGTGTAGAAACACTGATTGGTTCACTAAGTTGCTCAGGAATAACATCAAAATTCATAGCAATATATGGAGTTACAAAAGATAAACTCGCTCCTGGGTCTAGCAAGGCATAAACAACAAAGTCAAAGACTTGAGTCATACCAGTGATAACATCTGGTGAATCCTCTTGCTCTTG
Organism: Solanum microdontum; assembly: GCA_036250385.1. Taxonomy (NCBI): domain Eukaryota; kingdom Viridiplantae; phylum Streptophyta; class Magnoliopsida; order Solanales; family Solanaceae; genus Solanum; species Solanum microdontum. Next base: position 19,492 of record JAJONQ010020755.1, read on the forward strand.
GCGATTGTTGATATCATATAAGCGGTTTGTTCCTCCGCCAGTACCATTTCCTTGCATGTTCTTTGGACACTCTCACATGAAGTGACCCTCTTGTCCACAGTTGAAACAACTTGTCTGGCCCTGACGACACTTTCCTGGGTGGGTTCTACCACACCTAGCACATGCAGGAGCCCAGTTACTTCCTTGTGCCACCCTATCCTGAGGCTGTGCAAGTTTAGCTCTGGAATTCTGACCATTGTATTCACCTTTGTTCCTAGGTGCAGACGTACTATTAGATGATGGAGCATGTCCCTTCTGTTCATGTTGGAAAGAAGTCCGGTTGTCATTACTCTTCTGCTGCCTAGACTCATTCCCAGTCTTGGCTCTCTTGCTCTTAAATTGTTCTCTATCTCTTAGATTCTCTTCTTCAACCTGTTGCACATATACCATCAACCTCGAGATATCCATGTCACCTATCAACATTGCAGCCCTACCTTTCTTAGTCGATAGACGAGACAAACAACAACAACCAAGTTCATCTTACTCCTCATGTTCGCAACCATTTCAGGAGCAAGCGAGACAGTTAGGTGAATTTCAACCCATACTCATGAACACTCAAAGAATCTTGCTTAAGTGTGAAGAACTTTCGCACCTTAGCCTCTTTCAGTTCTCGGGGAAAGAAACGCCCCAAGAAATCTTCTTTGAAACAGGCCCAACTCGTAGGTGGTGCATCCTCAGCTCTACCCCCTTTCCACTGATCAAACCAGGTCCTAGCAACATTCTTCATCTGATATGCAGCTAGCTCAACTCTTTCAGTATCAACAACGTGCATCACATTGAATACCTTTTTTAGTTCTTCAATAAAGTTCTCTGAATCCTCAGTAGTGCTCGAACCAGTGAAACTTGGGGGATTCATCCTCAAGAACTCACGAATCCTCAAAGTGTCAGCCCCTTCTAGTCGAGCTCCTCTTTGCTGACCAACCCGGTTAGTTACAGCTTGACTCAGCATTCTAATTGCTTCTCTGAACTCAGCATTAGTAACTTCTCCTTGCGGTTGCACTTCAGGTGCATTGGGTAACTCTTGTTCCTCAACATTCCTCCTAGCTGGATGACCTCTGACTGCTCTTCGTGGAGGCATGATTATCTGAAACACGCGCATGCATGAATTATAAGGAAACTTTTTAGAGATAAACTCTAACGCACGAAATGAGTGTGAAAAAAGTGAAGAAATTCCTAAATATTGCAGCCTCCTAGTTATAGATGTGGCGCACTTCACACCGATAACTAGAACTCTACAGACACGGCTTAATAGACTCCATAGGACTCTTGAACTCTTTGCTTTAATACCAAGTTTGTCATGCCCCGAGCCTACACCCTGGACATAGCCGGCACTCGAAGACCATTGCTGGCATTAAGTGAACCCTTGGCCTGGCTTATTGACTCAACGGAAGACTTAACTCATCACATACATATTTATGAAGTAACTAGAATGTTATAAAGGAACATTCAACTGACCATTAAGGCAAACTCAAGTCTTTAACATATGAAATGAAAAGTAAAGACAATTGAATTAACTAACTGACTGTTTGACTATCTATGAAGCTTCTAAACAACAGAGATGGATGTCGGGACAGGCCCACGACATCCTAATGAACTAATACTAAAACTGAAAGGAATGTAAAAGAGTCCTCTGGAATGCAAAGAGGCTCAACAACAAACTCTGAACTGCTCACTTGATCAACGAATGCGCCGGATGCCGATCCTAGTTACATGTGTCTGCATCATAATACGATGCAGGCCAACTAGCATCAGTACATTGAATGTACGAGTATGCGAGTTGGAATGCTAAAACAACATAGGCTCGAAAGATATTATGAAAGAAACACTTACCTTGGCTCTTCTCAACTCCTGAATACTTAAATAAACTTATTTCATTATAAAACAGTTTAAAACAAGCGCAATATAAAGAAAATTGTTGAAAACATGTTGTCAATTCATAATCATAATATCATAAAAAGGCAAACCATGCTCCTTCTCAAAGTCTACTTGTGCAATGCATGAATGAAGTCCCATATCCCCATTCACACTAAGCAGAACCCCTTGAAGAACCATGCTACTACTGTTGTGGGAGTTTTTCTAACCGACAGCCATCACTTAAGAACTATAGTGAAGATACAACGCTTTACCTCACGCTGCCGAGGCCCATCCTATACCTTGCCATGATTTAGGAAGCTAACTCACTAAGTAGATCCACTAGTCTATGCGAAAAGGATTCATCTAAAAAGTATGACCCTTTTCTACCCATGATGGCTACATGGTTTATGGAGACTTGAGTTAATATGAACTCGCATCCCCATATCG